>JAPZIH010001277.1:7500-47521 GCA_027410445.1 Discoglossus pictus
TCTCTCTCTCTCTCTCTCTTTGTGTGACACTATGTATCTCTCTCTCTCTTTCTCTGTCACTATGTATCTCTCTCTCTCTCTTTGTGTGTCACTATGTATCTCTCTCTCTCTCTCTCTTTGTGTCACTATGTATCTCTCTCTCTCTGTCACTATGTATCTCTCTCTCTCTCCTTGTGTCACTATGTATCTCTATCTCTCTCTCTCTCTGTGTGTCACTATGTATCTCTCTCTCTCTCTGTCACTATGTATCTCTCTCTCTCTCTCTCTTTGTGAGTCACTATGTATCTCTCTCTCTCTCTGTCACTATGTATCTCTCTCTCTCTTTGTGTGTCACTATGTATCTCTCTCTCTCTCTGTCACTCTGTCACTATGTATCTCTCTCTCTTTCTGTGTCACTATGTATCTCTTTCTCTCTCTCTCTCTGTGTCACTATGTATCTCTCTCTCTCTCTTTGTGTGTCACTATGTATCTCTCTCTCTCTCTTTGTGTGTCACTATGTATCTCTCTCTTTCTCTCTGTGTGTCACTATGTATCTCTCTCTCTCTCTCTTTGTGTCACTATGTATCTCTCTCTCTCTCTCTCTCTGTGTCACTATGTATCTCTCTCTCTCTCTTTGTGTCACTATGTATCTCTCTCTCTCTCTCTGTGTCACTATGTATCTCTCTCTCTCTCTCTCTTTGTCACTATGTATCTCTCTCTCTCTCTTTGTGTGTCACTATGTATCTCTCTCTCTCTCTTTGTGTGTCACTATGTATCTCTCTCTCTCTCTCTCTTTGTGTCACTATGTATCTCTCTCTCTCTCTTTGTGTCACTATGTATCTCTCTCTCTCTCTTTGTGTGTCACTATGTATCTCTCTCTCTCTCTCTTTGTGTGTCACTATGTATCTCTCTCTCTCTCTTTCTTTGTGTCACTATGTATCTCTCTCTCTCTCTCTTTGTGTCACTATGTATCTCTCTCTCTCTCTTTGTGTGTCACTATGTATCTCTCTCTCTCTCTTTGTGTGTCACTATGTATCTCTCTCTCTCTCTCTCTGTGTCACTATGTATCTCTCTCTCTCTCTTTGTGTGTCACTATGTATCTCTCTCTCTCTTTGTGTGTCACTATGTATCTCTCTCTCTCTTTGTGTGTCACTATGTATCCTCTCTCTCTCTTTGTGTGTCACTATGTATCTCTCTCTCTCTCTCTGTGTGTCACTATGTATCTCTCTCTATCTTTGTGTGTCACTATGTATCTCTCTCTCTCTTTGTGTGTCACTATGTATCTCTCTCTCTCTCTTTGTGTGTCACTATGTATCTCTCTCTCTCTTTGCGTGTCACTATGTATCTCTCTCTCTCTTTGTGTGTCACTATGTATCTCTCTCTCTCTCTTTGTGAGTCACTATGTATCTCTCTCTCTCTTTGTGTGTCACTATGTATCTCTCTCTCTCTCTCTTTGTGTCACTATGTATCTCTCTCTCTCTCTTTGTGTCACTATGTATCTCTCTCTCTCTTTGTGTGTCACTATGTATCTCTCTCTCTCTCTCTTTGTGTCACTATGTATCTCTCTCTCTCTCTCTTTGTGTGTCACTATGTATCTCTCTCTCTCTCTCTCTCTTTGTGTGTCACTATGTATCTCTCTCTCTCTCTTTGTGTGTCACTATGTATCTCTCTCTCTCTCTTTGTGTGTCACTATGTATCTCTCTCTCTCTTTGTGTGTCACTATGTATCTCTCTCTCTCTCTTTGTGTGTCACTATGTATCTCTCTCTCTCTCTCTCTTTGTGTCACTATGTATCTCTCTCTCTCTCTTTGTGTCACTATGTATCTCTATCTCTCTCTCTTTCTCTGTGTGTCACTATGTATCTCTCTCTCTCTCTTTGTGTCACTATGTATCTCTATCTCTCTCTCTTTCTCTGTGTGTCACTATGTATCTCTCTCTCTCTTTGTGAGTCACTATGTATCTCTCTCTCTCTCTCTGTCACTATGTATCTCTCTCTCTCTTTGTGTCACTATGTATCTCTCTCTCTCTCTCTCTGTCACTATGTATCTCTCTCTCTCTCTTTGTGTGTCACTATGTATCTCTCTCTCTCTTTGTGAGTCACTATGTATCTCTCTCTCTCTCTCTCTCTTTGTCTGTCACTATGTATCTCTCTCTCTCTCTCTCTCTCTGTGTGTCACTATGTATCTCTCTCTCTCTATGTGTGTCACTATGTATCTCTCTCTCTCTCTGTCACTATGTATCTCTCTCTCTCTCTCTCTCTCTCTGTCACTATGTATCTCTCTCTCTCTCTGTCACTATGTATCTCTCTCTCTTTCTGTGTCACTATGTATCTCTCTCTCTCTGTGTGTGTCACTATGTATCTCTCTCTCTCTCTCTGTGTGTCACTATGTATCTCTCTCTCTCTCTCTGTGTCACTATGTATCTCTCTCTCTCTTTCTTTGTGTGTCACTATGTATCTCTCTCTCTCTTTGTGTGTCACTATGTATCTCTCTCTCTTTGTGTGTCACTATGTATCTCTCTCTCTCTCTCTCTTTGTGTGTCACTATGTATTTCTCTCTCTCTCTCTCTGTCACTATGTATCTCTCTCTCTCTCTTTGTATCACTATGTATCTCTCTCTCTCTCTCTGTGTCACTATGTATCTCTCTCTCTCTCTTTGTGTGTCACTATGTATCTCTCTCTCTGTGTCACTATGTATCTCTCTCTCTCTCTTTGTGTGTCACTATGTATCTCTCTCTCTCTCTCTCTCTGTCACTATGTATCTCTCTCTCTCTCTTTGTATCACTATGTATCTCTCTCTCTCTCTCTCTGTCACTATGTATCTCTCTCTCTCTCTCTCTCTCTCTCTCTCTCTTTCACTATGTATCTCTCTCTCTCTCTTTGTGTGTCACTATGTATCTCTCTCTCTCTTTGTGTGTCACTATGTATCTCTCTCTCTCTCTCTCTCTGTCACTATGTATCTCTCTCTCTCTCTTTGTATCACTATGTATCTCTCTCTCTCTCTCTGTGTCACTATGTATCTCTCTCTCTTTGTGTGTCACTATGTATCTCTCTCTCTCTCTTTGTGTGTCACTATGTATCTCTCTCTCTCTTTCTGTGTCACTATGTATCTCTCTCTCTCTCTCTCTCTGTCACTATGTATCTCTCTCTCTCTCTTTGTATCACTATGTATCTCTCTCTCTCTCTTTGTGAGTCACTATGTATCTCTATCTTTCTCTTTGTGTGTCACTATGTATCTCTCTCTCTCTCTGTCACTATGTATCTCTCTCTCTTTGTGTGTCACTATGTATCTCTCTCTTTGTGTGTCACTATGTATCTCTCTCTCTCTGTGTGTCACTATGTATCTCTCTCTCTCTCTTTGTGTGTCACTATGTATCTCTCTCTCTCTTTGTGTGTCACTATGTATCTCTCTCTCTCTCTGTGTGTCACTATGTATCTCTCTCTCTCTTTCTGTGTCACTATGTATCTCTCTCTCTCTCTGTGTGTCACTATGTATCTCTCTCTCTCTCTCTCTGTCACTATGTATCTCTCTCTCTTTGTGTGTCACTATGTATCTCTCTCTCTTTGTGTGTCACTATGTATCTCTCTCTCTCTCTGTCACTATGTATCTCTCTCTCTCTTTGTGTGTCACTATGTATCTCTCTCTCTCTCTGTCACTCTGTCACTATGTATCTCTCTCTCTTTCTGTGTCACTATGTATCTCTCTCTCTCTCTTTGTGTGTCACTATGTATCTCTCTCTCTCTCTCTGTCACTCTGTCACTATGTATCTCTCTCTCTTTCTGTGTCACTATGTATCTCTCTCTCTCTCTTTCTGTGTGTCACTATATGTATCTCTCTCTCTCTCTTTGTGTGTCACTATGTATCTCTTTCTCTCTCTCTCTCTGTGTCACTATGTATCTCTCTCTCTCTCTCTGTATCACTATGTATCTCTCTCTCTCTCTCTCTCTCTGTGTGTCACTATGTATCTCTCTCTCTCTCTTTGTGTGTCACTATGTATCTCTCTCTCTCTCTTTGTGTGTCACTATGTATCTCTCTCTCTCTCTTTCTGTGTCACTATGTATCTCTCTCTCTCTCTCTCTTTGTGTGTCACTATGTATCTCTCTCTCTCTCTCTCTGTGTGTCACTATGTATCTCTCTCTCTCTCTCTGTCACTATGTATATCTCTCTCTCTTTGTGTGTCACTATGTATCTCTCTCTCTTTGTGTGTCACTATGTATCTCTCTCTCTCTCTGTCACTATGTATCTCTCTCTCTCTCTTTGTGAGTCACTATGTATCTCTCTCTCTCTCTGTCACTATGTATCTCTCTCTCTCTCTGTCACTCTGTCACTATGTATCTCTCTCTCTTTGTGTGTCACTATGTATCTCTCTCTCTTTGTGTGTCACTATGTATCTCTCTCTCTCTCTGTCACTATGTATCTCTCTCTCTCTCTTTGTGAGTCACTATGTATCTCTCTCTCTCTCTGTCACTATGTATCTCTCTCTCTCTCTGTCACTCTGTCACTATGTATCTCTCTCTCTCTCTCTCTCTCTGTGTGTCACTATGTATCTCTCTCTCTCTCTCTGTGTGTCACTATGTATCTCTCTCTCTCTCTCTCTCTTTGTGTGTCACTATGTATCTCTCTCTCTCTCATCTTTGTGTGTCACTATGTATCTCTCTCTCTCTTTGTGAGTCACTATGTATCTCTCTCTCTCTCTTTGTGTGTCACTATGTATCTCTCTCTCTCTCTTTGTGAGTCACTATGTATCTCTCTCTCTGTGTGTCACTATGTATCTCTCTCTCTCTCTGTGTGTCACTATGATCTCTCTCTCTCTCTCTCTCTGTGTGTCACTATGTATCTCTCTCTCTCTCTCTGTGTGTCACTATGTATCTCTCTCTCTCTCTCTCTGTGTGTCTCTCTCTCTCTCTCTCTCTCTTTGTGTGTCACTATGTATCTCTCTCTCTCTCTGTGTGTCACTATGTATCTCTCTCTCTCTCTCTGTGTGTCACTATGTATCTCCCTCTCTCTCTTTGTGTGTCACTATGTATCTCCCTCTCTCTCTCTGTGTGTCACTTTGTATCTCTCTCTCTCTTTGTGTGTCACTATGTATCTCTCGCTCTCTCTCTGTGTGTCACTATGTATCTCTCTCTCTCTCTCTCTGTGTCACTATGTATCTCTCTCTCTCTCTCTCTCTCTCTCTCTCTCTCTCTCTGTGTCACTATGTATCTCTCTCTCTCTTTGTGAGTCACTATGTATCTCTCTCTCTCTCTGTGTGTCACTATGTATCTCTCTCTCTCTCTGTGTGTCACTATGTATCTCCTCTCTCTCTTTGTGTGTCACTATGTATCTCTCTCTCTCTGTGTGTCACTATGTATCTCTCTCTCTCTCTTTGTGTGTCACTATGTATCTCTCTCTCTCTCTCTCTCTTTGTGAGTCACTATGTATCTCTCTCTCTCTTTGTGTGTCACTATGTATCTCTCTCTCTCTCTCTCTGTGTCACTATGTATCTCTCTCTCTCCTCTCTCTTTGTGTGTCACTATGTATCTCTCTCTCTCTTTCTGTGTGTCACTATGTATCTCTCTCTCTCTCTCTCTCTCTGTGTGTGTCACTATGTATCTCTCTCTCTCTCTCTCTCTCTCTCTTTGTGAGTCACTATGTATCTCTCTCTCTCTCTCTCTCTCTCTGTGTGTCACTATGTATCTCTCTCTCTCTCTCTCTCTCTGTGTGTCACTATGTATCTCTCTCTCTCTTTGTGAGTCACTATTTATCTCTCTCTCTCTCTCTCTTTGTGTGTCACTATGTATCTCTCTCTCTCTCTCTCTGTGTCACTATGTATCTCTCTCTCTCTCTCTCTGTGTCACTATGTATCTCTCTCTCTCTTTGTGAGTCACTATTTATCTCTCTCTCTCTCTCTCTTTGTGTGTCACTATGTATCTCTCTCTCTCTCTCTCTCTGTGTCACTATGTATCTCTCTCTCTCTCTGTGTCACTATGTATCTCTCTCTCTCTTTGTGAGTCACTATGTATCTCTCTCTCTCTCTCTCTGTGTGTCACTATGTATCTCTCTCTCTCTCTCTGTGTGTCACTATGTATCTCTCTCTCTCTCTCTATGTGTGTCACTATGTATCTCTCTCTCTCTCTCTCTGTGTGTCACTATGTATCTCTCTCTCTCTCTCTCTTTGTGTGTCACTATGTATCTCTCTCTCTCTCTCCCTGTGTGTCACTATGTATCTCTCTCTCTCTCTCTCTCTCTCTCTTTGTGTGTCACTATGTATCTATCTCTCTCTCTCTCTGTGTGTCACTATGTATCTCTCTCTCTCTCTCTGTGTGTGTCACTATGTATCTCTCTCTCTGTGTGTCACTATGTATCTCTCTCTCTCTGTGTGTCACTATGTATCTCTCTCTCTCTCTCTCTCTCTCTCTCTGTGTGTCACTATGTATCTCTCTCTCTCTCTCTGTGTCACTATGTATCTCTCTCTCTCTCTCTCTCTCTCTGTGTCACTATGTATCTCTCTCTCTCTCTTTGTGTGTCACTTTGTATCTCTCTCTCTTTGTGTGTCACTATGTATCTCTCTCTCTCTCTCTGTGTCACTATGTATCTCTCTCTCTCTCTGTCACTATGTATCTCTCTCTCTCTCTCTTTGTGTGTCACTATGTATCTCTCTCTCTCTTTGTGAGTCACTATGTATCTCTCTCTCTCTCTTTGTGTGTCACTATGTATCTCTCTCTCTCTTTGTGTGTCACTATGTATCTCTCTCTCTCTCTCTTTGTGTGTCACTATGTATCTCTCTCTCTCTCTGTGTCACTATGTATCTCTCTCTCTCTTTGTGAGTCACTATGTATCTCTCTCTCTCTCTCTTTGTGTGTCACTATGTATCTCTCTCTCTCTCTGTCACTATGTATCTCTCTCTCTCTTTGTGCATCACCATGTATCTCTCTCTCTCTTTGTGAGTCACTATGTATCTCTCTCTCTCTCTTTGTGTGTCACTATGTATCTCTCTCTCTCTTTGTGTGTCACTATGTATCTCTCTCTCTCTTTCTGTGTCACTATGTATCTCTCTCTCTCTCTCTCTCTCTCTGTCACTATGTATCTCTCTCTCTCTCTGTGTGTCACTATGTATCTCTCTCTCTCTCTCTCTCTCTCTCTGTCACTATGTATCTCCCTCTCTCTCTCTTTGTGTGTCGCTATGTATCTCTCTCTCTCTCTTTGTGTCACTATGTATCTCTCTCTCTCTCTCTCTGTGTCACTATGTATCTCTCTCTCTCTCTTTGTGTGTCACTATGTATCTCTCTCTCTCTTTGTGTGTCACTATGTATCTCTCTCTCTCTTTCTGTATCACTATGTATCTCTCTCTCTCTCTTTGTGTGTCACTATGTATCTCTCTCTCTTTCTGTGTCACTATGTATCTCTCTCTCTCTCTCTCTGTGTCACTATGTATCTCTCTCTCTCTCTTTGTGTCACTATGTATTTCTCTCTCTCTCTTTGTGTGTCACTATTTATCTCTCTCTCTCTCTCTTTCTGTGTCACTATGTATCTCTCTCTTTGTGTGTCACTATGTATCTCTCTCTCTCTCTTTGTGTCACTATGTATCTCTCTCTCTCTCTTTGTGTCACTATGTATCTCTCTCTCTTTGTGAGTCACTATGTATCTCTCTCTCTCTCTCTGTGTGTCACTATGTATCTCTCTCTCTCTCTGTGTCACTATGTATCTCTCTCTCTCTCTTTGTGTCACTATGTATCTCTCTCTCTCTCTCTTTGTGTGTCACTATGTATCTCTCTCTCTCTCTCTGTCAATATGTATCTCTCTCTCTCTCTCTCTGTCACTATGTATCTCTCTCTCTCTCTCTGTGTCACTATGTATCTCTCTCTCTCTCTTTGTGTCACTATGTATCTCTCTCTCTCTCTCTTTGTGTGTCACTATGTATCTCTCTCTCTCTCTCTGTCAATATGTATCTCTCTCTCTCTCTCTCTGTCACTATGTATCTCTCTCTCTCTTTGTGTGTCACTATGTATCTCTCTCTCTCTCTCTGTCAATATGTATCTCTCTCTCTCTCTCTCTGTCACTATGTATCTCTCTCTCTCTCTGTGTGTCACTATGTATCTCTCTCTCTCTCTTTGTGTCACTATGTATCTCTCTCTCTCTTTTTGTGTGTCACTATGTATCTCTCTCTCTCTGTGTGTCACTATGTATCTCTCTCTCTCTCTCTGTGTCACTATGTATCTCTCTCTCTCTTTTTGTGTGTCACTATGTATCTCTCTCTCTCTGTGTATCACTATGTATCTCTCTCTCTCTTTGTGTGTCACTATGTATCTCTCTCTCTCTTTGTGTGTCACTGTGTATCTCTCTCTCTCTCTCTGTGTCACTAAGTATCTCTCTCTCTCTCTTTGTGTGTCACTATGTATCTCTCTCTCTCTCTCTCTGTGTCACTATGTATCTCTCTCTCTTTGTTCGTCACTATGTACCTCTCTCTCTCTCTGTGTGTCACTATGTATCTCTCTCTCTTTGTGAGTCACTATGTATCTCTCTCTCTCTCTTTGTGTGTCACTATGTATCTCTCTCTCTTTGTGTGTCACTATGTATCTCTCTCTCTCTCTTTCTGTGTCACTATGTATCTCTCTCTCTTTCTGTGTCACTATGTATCTCTCTCTTTGTGAGTCACTATGTATCTCTCTCTCTCTCTTTGTGTCACTATGTATCTCTCTCTCTCTCTGTGAGTCACTATGTATCTCTCTCTCTCTCTCTCTCTCTCTCTCTTTGTGTGTCACTATGTATCTCTCTCTCTCTTTGTGAGTCACTATTATGATCGTTTGCTCCTTAGAAGTGGTGACAAGCAAGTGGAGTATGGAGTTCGTGTCAGAAGTGAAGGAGTTAAAAACTTCTGAAGAACTCCTAATTGGAGCAACTCCCCTTTAAAAGCCTGTAGTGCGTACATGGAAGGGGGGTGTGGCCGGCTAGGCTCTGTGCAGGTTGTGTGCTGCTGACAAGAAGCAAGCCACAGGGAGTGGAGACTGATTCCTGTGTGGAATTGCAGTGGGCTTTGTGAGCCCTGATTTACTGGGAATGCAAGTACAGTGAAGTTTGTGAACTACCCTGTAAAGGATCGCCTT
The DNA here is from genome assembly GCA_027410445.1 of Discoglossus pictus. Lineage (NCBI taxonomy): Eukaryota > Metazoa > Chordata > Amphibia > Anura > Alytidae > Discoglossus > Discoglossus pictus. Next base: position 16,564 of record JAPZIH010001277.1, read on the forward strand.
GTGACTGTTACTGGGAGAACGGGGAACACAGCAAGTCGTGTGAGCTAGCAGAGTGACTTCAGACACAGGAGGTGAAGGTACAAGGAGGCCAAGTAAGTGAAGGGGAATTAGTGAGGATTCCCAGGCAGAGTTTGCCTTAAAGGCCTAAGCACGGTTGTAGCTGACGTTTTATGCCCCAGGGAAGAAGTTGAGTAAAAGAGAGAAGTAATACAAGTAAGTTTGTGTTATGCAAGGGTCCCTGGGGTGAAGCATACGGGAGAGACGGGCGGGCCCTATGCTTCACCCGCAACTGTGTTACAGAGAAAGGAGCTGCGTCCCACAGAGAGAGGAGCTGCGTCCCACAGAGAGAGGAGCTGCGTCCCACAGAGAGAGGAGCTGCGTCCCACAGAGAGAGGAGCTGCGTCCCACAGAGAGAGGAGCTGCGTCCCACAGAGCGAGGAGCTGCGTCCCACAGAGAGAGGAGCTGCGTCCCACAGAGAGAGGAGCTGTGTCCCAGAGGTTGCTGAAGGTGGCGACATAATCTCATCAGTTAAGAGGCTGTTGGTTTCCTGGCTACAAGGTGGCACTCTCACCAGTAAAGGGAATATTTGTATCCTGGCCACAAGGTGGCACGATCACCAGTCTAAAGGACTACTGGTATCCTGGCCACAAGGTGGCAGTCTCCCAACTTAAAGAGACTATCTGTATCCTGGCCACAAGGTGGCAGTCTCCCAAGTAAAAGGGAATATTTGTATCCTGGCCACAAGGTGGCACTATCACAAGTTAAAGGACTGTTGGTATCCTGGCCACAAGGTGGCAGTCTCCCAAGTTAAAGGACTGTTTGTAACCTGGCCACAAGGTGGCATTCTCCCACGTCGAGGAGAAGTAGTTATTTATGTTCCGTTATTTTAAGCAGAGCTACTGCTTCAGCTGTTAATTTCTTCTTGCAAATAAACCAATTTGCTGCATTTGAGGTCGGTATCAGCCCTTTATTCAAGAAGCCACCGCTATACGCGGCCATCCTGGTCACACTGGTGTCAGAAGTGGGATCGAAAAGTGTCTGTGTTGAAGAAGACAGCCCACCGTACAGCATAAATATGGAGGAGGCCCTTAAAGCTTTTATAGAAGCACAGCGGGTAATGAACAAGCAGCAGGCAGAGATGAATAGAGTGCTGGCTGCTAAGCTGGGTCAGAGCCAGGCAGAAAAGAGAGAAAGGATTGCAGAGCATAGCATCCAAGCTGCAAAAGAGGAAGATAAAGGTTTTGGAGAGGTAGCGGCAAGATTTAGAGAGGCCACAGAGAAATGGCAGAGACAAATGGAAGAGGACAGGGTCCAAATGAGAAAGTCTTTAGAAGCACAGAAAGTGCAGCTGCAGCGATTGAGTTCTACAGAGAACATTGTGGGTTCAAAATCAAGCAGGATTATGAACCCTAATTGCTTTCTAAAGAAAATGACAGCTCAGGATGATGTAGAAACCTACCTCCTGAATTTTGAGAAGATTGCTACCAGGGAAGGTTGGCCTAAACCGCACTGGGCCACAGTCCTGGGTCCCTATCTGTGTGGAGAAGCACAGGAAGCGTATGGGGTTTTGCCTGAAGAAATGGCAACCAATTATTGCACCCTGAAAGAGGAGATCCTTGACCGTATAGGAGTAAGGAGAGTACAGAGAGCGCACCCCTGGAAATTTTTTGGCAGACAGGCTTACCGCTACCCAAGAGACATACTTGTTGGTCCAAGTATAAGATACAGTTTCCCTGTTAAGGGAAGGCCAACCAAACCTGACCTAGAAGTAAACAAGGAGAAAGAGAGAGTGGAAAAAGCCACCAGGTGCAGTGCCATGAGTGAGACGGCAGGAGCTGCGAGTGAGACGGCAGGAGCTGCGAGTGAGACGGCAGGAGCTGCGAGTGAGACGGCAGGAGCTGCGAGTGAGACGGCAGGAGCTGCGAGTGAGACGGCAGGAGCTGCGAGTGAGACGGCAGGAGCTGCGAGTGAGACGGCAGGAGCTGCGAGTGAGACGGCAGGAGCTGCGAGTGAAGCGGCAGGAGCTGCGAGTGAGGCCGCAGAAGGCTCCCCAGAGACCGCAGAGGGTACTGCAGAAGGCTCCCCAGAGACCGCAGAGTCGGAGAGAGTGCCCGCAGAGTCGGAGAGAGTGCCCGCAGAGTCGGAGAGAGTGCCCGCAGAGTCGGAGAGAGTGCCCGCAGAGTCGGAGAGAGTGCGCGCAGAGTCGGAGAGAGAGCGCGCAGAGTCGGAGAGAGAGCGCGCAGAGTCGGAGAGAGAGCGCGCAGAGTCGGAGAGAGAGCGCGCAGAGTCGGAGAGAGAGCGCGCAGAGTCGGAGAGAGAGCGCGCAGAGTCGGAGAGAGAGCGCGCAGAGTCGGAGAGAGAGCGCGCAGAGTCGGAGAGAGAGCGCGCAGAGTCGGAGAGAGAGCGCGCAGAGTCGGAGAGAGAGCGCGCAGAGTCGGAGAGAGAGCCCGCAGAGTCGGAGAGAGAGCCCGCAGAGTCGGAGAGAGAGCCCGCAGAGTCGGAGAGAGAGCCCGCAGAGTCGGAGAGAGAGCCCGCAGAGTCGGAGAGAGAGCCCGCAGAGAAGGCCGTTCCAGCCAAAGAGTTTGCTGAGAGCCCAAAGAGATTGCTGAGAGCCCCAAAGAGATTGCTGAGAGCCCCAAAGAGATTGCTGAGAGCCCCAAAGACATTGCTGAGAGAACAAAAGAGATTGCTGAGAGAACAAAAGAGCCTGCTGGTGCAGATAGAAGGGCCTTAGAGGAGGAGAAACAGCATCTTTCAAGGCTCCAAAGACAAGCCCAAGTTAAAAAGAGGCCAGAGTATATCCCTGAATGGCGGAGGAAGCCTGCGTTTGAGGACTACCGAGTGTCCTACAGGAATGAGAAATTGATGCCTATTTGGGAGCCGAGGAAATGTTCCCCAAAGCCTAAGCTGCACGAATCCGTGGTGTGGGAGCGGCCGCACAGGGATAAAGAGCTGAACATCTCTCAATTTCGACAGAAGCCCCGGCGAATACGACTGTTGACATTAGACAATGGGGAAAGTGACAAAGAGGCTTCTAATGGAGACCAGCTAGAAAGTGTTGCTAGGCCAGTGTCCGATTTGAACACCTTAGAAAAGACTGTTCCTGTAGCAAAACTGGAGCATACTCCACTAAATGAAGCTGGACAAGCTGCACAAGCAGAAGGATTCATTGATGACTCTGATGAACCCGCCGTAGTTCCGCTGACTGAGTTTGATGCGGCTAAGCAAGAAAAGTTAGACGCTCAACGATCTATGGAAGCCTCTGTTACGGATTCATCAAAAGAGCAAAGAACAGTACCTGAGAAATGCACTGAAGAACTAATTCATGCTGTCACTGTGACTGTGATAGAGGGGGAGAGTGCTGTTACCAGTCTTGAAGAAAGATCTCCATCCTGGATTAGTGCGACAGTGACAGAGCAAGCAAAGGAATTTCAGTTGTCTAAGAACAAAGATAAACTTGAAACTGAAATAATTGTTGAAGCGGTTAAATGTAGCACAGTTTCCCAATTAGAGTCACCTGCAACAACCGATGAAACTACACCTGAGCCAGAGGAAAGTGACAGTGCCCAGAGTGTGGAAGAACAACAGAAGCCTGTATATCAAGTCCTTCAAGCAGTTGCAGAAAGTGCAAAGCTGTCTGTAGAAGCAGTTATAGAAAATCATGATGATGCACAGGTGAGAGACACCGAAGACATGGTTGAGCTGAGCATTTGCAAGCATGGGTCCAAGAGTTTCGTTGAGGAATGTTTAATAAGCACAGCTCCACAGCTATTGGAGAGTACTCTTGAAAAAGCAGAAACTGTACAACATATAGTAGATATTATTGAAACGAATACTGAGGTCTTTGAAATGATTTGCACAACAGAAAATGTGCCAGTACTTGACAAAAAAACTCATTGAAATCATCCCTGCTGATGGTAATGAAGAATTGACGTATTTGATGGAGGAGGCAGCAGAGGAAGGGGCTGCACAAAGGACTCCATCAGCAAAGGAAGTGACTGCAGAAAGCATTCATGATTTTTTCAAGCGTCGGCCAAGGCCATCTTGCGAATGGTATGACCTGCAGCTTATTAAATCAACAAAGTATCAGCCACGCAGTTTGGAAAGTAAGATGGACATTAGTGATAAAAAAGAAATCAAAACAAGAGACTCTGCTCCAGCAGAAGAATGTAAAGGGGATGCAAATACTATCCAAGCATCACAGGCTTGTACGGTCGGGGTATTAGAAGGAACTAAAGTTGGAGGAAGTAAGCCAGCCAAGAGTTCTGATGAGCCACAAATGGCTTGGCACACAGTGGATTCGGAGGACCATGTGGATAAGCCAGAGTACATTCCAAAGCCTGTAAGTGAAGATGAAGATCCTACTTGTGAAATCCAGCAGGAAATCCCGGTGCCTCTACTGGATTCTCAGACTGTTGATGAGACATCTAAATATCCTGTACCAAAACAACATAAAACAAAGTTTTCCAAGCTGGAAAAGCTCTGTGCTCTTAGGGTGGATCTCTCCTTAAAGCCCTGTTTTGCCCTGATGTTGGCTCATTTGGTAAAATGGATGAACCAAAGCAAAATACAGAACTAGAAGCTTGGAAAAAGCGTTTTCTGAAGCACTCCCTGCATAAAGCCAAACCTGTGATTGAGAGGAAAGTTAACCTAAATATCGTCCGCAAAGGGACAACGGCAAATGGAAAGGAGGAGCTAAAGGCAGATGTGGTATCTGTCATTGTGTCTGCTGAAACAACTGATGAGAGAATTCAGAAAAAGCCAGTTGAAAAGATCCCACTTCTTAAAGCAAAGCTGCAGAAAGCAATGAAACCGCATCGTACTGAAGAGCGGCAGAAGCGCCAGGCTATGTTTAAGTTGGACAATGGAGATGGCTGTAAAGTTGAGGATGACGAGGGAAACCCTGAGACTGTAGAAGAACTCCTGGGAGTTGAAGTTAATAAAGAGATTGGAAATGATGACGGGCTCGAAGAGAGTGCAACAGATATTGTTATATCTGTACCCAAACATGTGACTACAGAGTCCACCACGAGGCTGTTCGAGGACAGCTCTACAAAGTTGGGGGATTCACTCCTTCCCGATAAAGGCGACACATATGAAGGAGGCAAACAGACCAGTAAGGAAAGGAGAAGATGGATTTACAGGCGGCCACTATCGCAGCCTTCTACCTCAATGCGGGCGGCACTGAGCAGGAATGGTTGGCTGGGCGAAGAGTTCTTGAGTGGTGAGCGACCCTACCGGATGTTCGGCCTCTCGGCATGTCGCCCAACACCATGTTGTTGAGCTGAGGGGGAGGGTGTGTGATCGTTTGCTCCTTAGAAGTGTTGACAAGCAAGTGGAGTATGGAGTTCGTGTCAGAAGTGAAGGAGTTAAAAACTTCTGAAGAACTCCTAATTGGAGCAACTCCCCTTTAAAAGCCTGTAGAGCAGACATGGAAGGGGGGTGTGGCCGGCTAGGCTCTGTGCAGGTTGTGTGCTGCTGACAAGAAGCAAGCCACAGGGAGTGGAGACTGATTCCTGTGTGGAATTACAGTGGGCTTTGTGAGCCCTGATTTACTGGGAATGCAAGTACAGTGAAGTTTCTGAACTACCCTGTAAAGGATCGCCTTGTGACTGTTACTGGGAGAACGGGGAACACAGCAAGTCGTGTGAGCTAGCAGAGTGACTTCAGACGCAGGAGGTGAAGGTACAAGGAGGCCAAGTAAGTGAAGGGGAATTAGTGAGGATTCCCAGGCAGAGTTTGCCTTAAAGGCCTAAGCACGGTTGTAGCTGACGTTTTATGCCCCAGGGAAGAAGTGGAGTAAAAGAGAGAAGTAATACAAGTGAGTTTGTGTTATGCAAGGGTCCCTGGGGTGAAGCATACGGGAGAGACGGGCGGGCCCTATGCTTCACCCGCAGCTGTGTTACAGAGAGAGGAGCTGCGTCCCACAGAGAGAGGAGCTGCGTCCCACAGAGAGAGGAGCTGCGTCCCACAGAGCGAGGAGCTGTGTCCCAGAGGTTGCTGAAGGTGGCGACATAATCTCATCAGTTAAGAGGCTGTTGGTTTCCTGGCTACAAGGTGGCACTCTCACCAGTAAAGGGAATATTTGTATCCTGGCCACAAGGTGGCACGATCACCAGTCTAAAGGACTACTGGTATCCTGGCCACAAGGTGGCAGTCTCCCAACTTAAAGAGACTATCTGTATCCTGGCCACAAGGTGGCAGTCTCCCAAGTAAAAGGGAATATTTGTATCCTGGCCACAAGGTGGCACTATCACAAGTTAAAGGACTGTTGGTATCCTGGCCACAAGGTGGCAGTCTCCCAAGTTAAAGGACTGTTTGTAACCTGGCCACAAGGTGGCATTCTCCCACGTCGAGGAGAAGTAGTTATTTATGTTCCGTTATTTTAAGCAGAGCTACTGCTTCAGCTGTTAATTTCTTCTTGCAAATAAACCAATTTGCTGCATTTGAGGTCGGTATCAGCCCTTTATTCAAGAAGCCACCGCTATACGCGGCCATCCTGGTCACACTATGTATCTCTCTCTCTCTCTCTGTGTCACTATGTATCTCTCTCTCTCTCTCTGTCACTGTGTATCTCTCTCTCTCTCTCTTTGTGTCACTATGTATCTCTCTCTCTCTTTGTGTGTCACTATGTATCTCTCTCTCTCTCTCTCTTTGTGTCACTATGTATCTCTCTCTCTCTCTCTGTGTGTCACTATGTATCTCTCTCTCTCTCTTTGTGTCACTATGTATCTCTATCTCTCTCTCTCTCTGTGTCACTATGTATCTCTCTCTCTCTCTTTGTGTGTCACTATGTATCTCTATCTCTCTCTCTGTGTGTCACTATGTATCTCTCTCTCTCTTTGTGAGTCACTATGTATCTCTCTCTCTCTCTCTGTGTCACTATGTAGCTCTCTCTCTCTCTTTGTGTCACTATGTAGCTCTCTCTCTCTCTTTGTGTCACTATGTATCTCTATCTCTCTCTCTCTCTTTGTGTGTCACTATGTATCTCTTTCTCTCTCTCTCTCTGTGTGTCACTATGTACCTCTCTCTCTCTCTTTGTGAGTCACTATGTCTCTCTCTCTCTCTCTTTGTGTCACTATATATCTCTCTCTCTCTCTCTCTCTGTGTGTCAGTATGTATCTCTATCTCTCTCTCTCTTTGTGTGTCACTATGTATCTCTCTCTCTCTCTGTGTGTCACTATGTATCGCTCTCTCTCTCTCTGTCACTATGTACCTCTCTCTCTCTCTTTGTGAGTCACTATGTATCTCTCTCTCTCTCTCTTTGTGTCAGTATGTATCTCTATCTCTCTCTCTCTGTGTGTCACTATGTATCTCTCTCTCTCTATCTCTCTCTCTCTCTCTGTGTCACTATGTATCTCTCTCTCTATGTGTGTCACTATGTATCTCTCTCTCTCTTTGTGTGTCACTATGTATATCTCTCTCTCTCTGTGTGTCACGATGTATCTCTCTCTCTGTGTGTCACTATGTATCTCTCTCTCTCTTTGTGTGTCACTATGTATCTCTCTCTCTCTCTTTGTGAGTCACTATGTACCTCTCTCTCTCTCTCTCTCTCTGTCACTATGTATCTCTCTCTCTCTGTGTCACTATGTATCTCTCTCTCTTTCTGTGTCACTATGTATCTCTCTCTCTTTGTGCGTCACTATGTATCTCTCTCTCTCTCTTTGTGTGTCACTATGTATCTCTCTCTCTCTCTTTGTGTGTCACTATGTATCTCTCTCTCTCTCTCTTTGTGTGTCACTATGTATCTCTCTCTCTTTGTGTGTCACTATGTATCTCTCTCTCTCTCTCTGTGTGTCACTATGTATCTCTCTCTCTCTCTTTGTGTGTCACTATGTACCTCTCTCTCTCTCTTTGTGTGTCACTATGTACCTCTCTCTCTCTCTTTGTGTGTCACTATGTACCTCTCTCTCTCTCTCTTTGTGTGTCACTATGTATCTCTCCCTCTCTTTGTGTGTCACTATGTATCTCTCTCTCTGTGTCTCTCTGTGAGTCACTATGTATCTCTCTCTTTGTGTGTCACTATGTATCTCTCTCTCTTTGTGTGTCACTATGTATCTCTCTCTCTTTGTGTGTCACTATGTATCTCTCTCTTTGTATGTCACTATGTATCTCTCTCTGTGTGTGTTTTTGTCACTATGTATCTCTCTCTCTCTTTGTGTGTCACTATGTATCTCTCTCTCTCTTTGTGTGTCACTATGTATCTCTCTCTCTCTCTGTGTGTGTCACTATGTATCTCTCTCTCTCTCTCTTTGTGTGTCACTATGTATCTCTCTCTTTGTATGTCACTATGTATCTCTCTCTCTCTCTCTTTGTGTGTCACTATGTATCTCTCTCTCTCTTTGTGTGTCACTAGGTATCTCTCTCTCTCTTTCTGTGTGTCACTATGTATCTCTCTCTCTCTTTGTGTGTCACTATGTATCTCTCTCTCTCTTTGTGTGTCACTATGTATCTCTCTCTATGTGAATATGGGGCATTTTTAGGCTGATGTTTTTTTTTGTTTCTGATGCACCCGCATAGGGATTAGGTCAATAGGATGTTCATTTTTACATTTACGCTTGTTTAATGACTGTGTGATGTATGTTGTACCACCTGTAATGTCTCCTAGGAAGCTGTCTAATAGACTTAACATGTCTAATGGCTAAGCCCATCAGGAGGAGAGGAGGTCAGACATCCCACTAAGAAACACCTCCATTGTCTTTGTAAATCTGCTTTGTTTCATTGTTTGCCAGATTAAATTAATCCCATCTGATATGTGCTAGAGATGGAAGGATGTGTATTGGAGGTTAATCCTATTGAGCTCAGGAAGCTACTGTTAGACCCCATGTGGAGTTTATCTCTTGTGTTTGTCTGCCACACTCTCTCATTGTCGCATACACCCCCTCTGTATCTATCCCCTATAAATATTGCTGTCATTTTCAAAAATAAATTATATTACTTGGAGGCATATATAATTGCATGTTCTCTTATTTGGTTCCTGGTGGCTGCGATACCAAACCTATTTCCACCCTACAAGTAACCTGTCCTGGTCACTACCACAGGAATGTTACTGGAACTCCTGGAAACACTGATTCCTGATGAAGAGCCTTTGACTGATACAGAAGCCAGATTTCACAGTGCTGGTGCTGAGATTTCAAAGAACCCAATGGTCCTTGTGGGTAGATAACCTGTAGTTTATAGCAGGTAACTCTGGGCTTGTATAGCCCATACACAGTGGTTAAAATAATTTTGGGCAGGCTCTAATATTATCATGGATAACTAGTATGGCTCGATATCACCGGCTTCAATGACTACCCAGACTGATCAATCTAGCCTTTGATTCCATTTGTGTAACAGGAATATAAACCAGACCACCATCAGATAATTACCTATCTATCACCTCCAGACATTGTGTACACCCTTAACACCAATAACACACACACAAATATGGACATCCATAGGTTCTCTTATACACTGACTCATTTACCACACAATGACATACATGGCATGCTATGACAGATTACAATTTAATACACATCATCCTAACCTTCATTTGTCAGAGCTATATGGACACATGAAAGGTCATCAAAGGTCATATATGAACACAAAGGATCTTCAGGGCTTGAATTTGCACGCTGAACATAAACGTCATACATGATCATACATGGACACGGAGGATCTTCAGGGCTGGAATTTACACACCGAACATAAAGGTCATACATGATCATACATGGACACGGAGGATCTTCAGGGCTGGAACTTACACACCGAACTTCTTAGTCCTCCACATGCTACATCGTTCCACTTCTTAAATTCTAAGGAAGACAAACATGGGAGGCATATCATCAGAAACATTGAGTCTGTTCTGGCAGATTAGTCAAACTCAGAGATTTAATCACCTAACATTTTATCTATGAACACTTAACCTCTAGATGTGGAGGCTGCTCTGTCTTAAACACAGCAATGCCTCCATCTTCCTCAGTACCTTGTATAATAGTTTTATTTTTGCTCTTCATATGAAGTGACCGTGTCCAACTTAAATATTTTAGTTTTTTCTTTATTTTATTTGTTACTAGCGGCAATAAGATTGTAAGGGCGGTAAATTTTGTTGGTGTTCCAAGATGCTTTGGCGCTCATTGCAAGCCTCATGCTGAGCACCTTTGGCGCTCATTGCGAGGCTGTTCGTTGTTTGTGTGCTATGAGCATTGTTTTTTTTTTGCTAATGCTAATGAAATAATTCATAAAATAATACATGAACATACTTTACCTATTTGTAAGTAATACATGCAGCATGCATTGTGCTGAAGAGCTGACAATCTGTTTTGATGTTCCTGCAGCATACAATGTGGGTTTGGAGCTGAGGTGTAAGTGTCAGCAATGTGCGCAGTGTGTAGTGTAAATAGGCTGCGTGCGAGAGGGGGAAGCCGTTAGGGTAGCTGTGTACTTCCGCATTGTGTAAGTTAGTGGTGTAAAATGGCGCCTAATTTGTGGTACACGTCTGTGACTGATTTGGCGCGCTTGTTCTTGGATCGCGTCCGTGGTTTTGGGAAAATCCGTAGGTGTTTGGTGGCGTTTTGCGTCTTTAGAGTCCTGTAGCCTCGTTTTTTTTCGGTGGCCATTTTTTCTCTTGCTTAGGGGATTTTCGGGTGTCTAAACTCTTCTATTTTGACTTAAATTGAGGTGTAAGTTCAGTTTTCGAGGTCCTGGGTGCCCCACCCCCCCCCTTGCTGTGTATAAGCTTTTTATGTGTTTATTGTCTGTATTTATTGTGTTTTTAATGTTTTTATGTGCTCGGGTTGCGGGCGGTAAGGTCGTATTTTTGCGAGGCCTTTTTTTTTTTTTTTCTAAGTCCCGCGTCTCTTATTTGTTTCTCATAAGTCTGTAAATTTTGCGAGGTCCACAGTTGCTGGCAAGGAGAGCTTTCGGCGGTCCATGCCAGCAACTAAGGGCCCTCTCTTTGCAAGGGCTGCAGGCTCGCTACTTGCCCCGCAGCGTTAGCAACAACCCGCATGCTCACAACTAAATATGTGATAAACAAAGTTAAATAAAATTATAATCAGAGTGAAACCTGTAAGTAACGGTAAGTAAAGTGTTTTATTATTAGGATCCCCTCAGCTTGAGTGTCTTCCACCAGAGGATTTACTTGTGAGTGTAGATATAGACGCCATAAATCACGAATCCACAACATCTGGAGTCTCTGAACATATATATATATATTGCAAAATAATAATAAGATCAAAGGATTAGCTGTGAGCCCGTCATGTCCTCAGAGTTATAGAAACATCTTCTTGGGGTGATGGGACCCATGTATCCATGTCTATGTCTGATTATACAGAATGTATTTTTATTATGAGCTATATATATAGATGACATTTTGTCTGGGCCAGAGGATGTGTTTTCCAGAGTTGTTGTTTTCATGATTTTTGGAATTGTAATTAGATTAGATGTAATTAGATGTCTTTGTGTCAGACATATTCATGTTTATCCTAATGCCATAAGGAATGACTTGTCCTTTTTTCTTGTTGATTTAGTTGTTTTTGGTCAGAGATCTGGGTCAAATCCTGCGGTTTATTTGTCATCTGCACCAAATGGTGTGAATAGAAGCTTCATCCATGTTGCCTTCTTCTAGGTTATCCATGTATAAGGCTGTAAGAGTGCGCCTGCTGCATATACTTATAGACTTATAGACTATTATCAAGGTAGACAACCACACTTTGATCGAGTAGATCTATTCACATGCTATGAAGAACATGGCGGGAGTATTACAGAGTATTACAGATTCCTAAAAGCATGACCAAATACCAAACGTGATCAAAGAAATTACTATTTGTGATAAGTAAATCCAAGATGGTGTCATTTCTAGTAGATTCTTGTATAACCTGGGCCAGATAATGATCCCTGAGTGTACTCAAGAACCTGCTCCCCTTCGCTGAACTGCTGGTCTCATTTATCCAGTTTATTTCAGGGTAATTATAATCTCCCATTATTAGAACTTGCCCGTGCTTAGCTGCATTTCCAATCTGTAACAATAATTGTATTTCCTCACTTTCAGCTATATTTGGGGGTTTATAGTATACTCCTACTAATACTTACATACATAAATATCTTCTCTGACTATCACATATTCTAATTGTCAAACTACGAGACGTTGTCACGCTTTGTGTGGTCCGTATGACTTAGGCGATGAGCGTAGCGAGGCGAGCCATTAACTCGCAGCACTTAGGTGATAAACGCCAAAGGCAAAGCGAGGCGAGCACAGGAGGCATGAAACACAAGGGCCGAGCAAAACACCGCCACTTTCACCCAGGAACGTACGAGGTACAAAATACAGTATTACAAAGGACGCCAAATGCTCGCGAACCGCGTCGGACATAGACAAAACACGCTATTATACAATCCTACCTTGCCACTAACAACATTAGGCATCTATAGTAGCGCTTTACACAAATAAACCAACGGTCTGCCCTCGCGCACGCAGCCTGTTTCTAATGAACATTTGGGACATTCATAAAACTATCTCCTCAGGCCAGCGCCAGTCCCACTGGACATTATACGCCTTATTAAATTGCGATTCAGCCAATAGAATAGGGCTCTATATAAGTGCACAGCATATGTATTTACAGAAGGTTTTAGTTAGTGAGACCCGGCTTTTGGATGGAAGATCACAAACTAAAAACCTTCTGTAAAAATATGCTGTGCGCTTATATAGAGCCCTATTCTATTGGCCAAATCGCAATTTAATAAGGATGTATATGTGCAGGACAGTAACAAGAGATTGTTAGCTCTTCGGGCTATTTATTGTTACATATATTAATTAGAAAAAGGTAATCTCTATTTATTTATTATTCAATAAATTCATTAATTAGTATTTAAAAAAATAGAGAGGAGCCAAAGGACCCGTGAGGAGAGGCTCGCAATGAGCGCCGAAGGTCCTTTCTTATTTGCTGTTAATAATTCCAATTCACCCATTTTCCTGGCACGCTTGTGGCATACACCTTATGTTATGAGCCTGTAGTGCTGGAGTGCTGACGCTGTACAATGGCCTCCCTACTGACTGTACTAACCCTACTGCTAATGTAACCCCCACAATCCCCTCGCTCTTCATCACTGCGATGGAAATGTCCCCAAGTGAGAAGACAGACACGCTCGGGGTCACACTCACTGGAGCCGCTGGTCAGCACCGCACAGAATTCTCTCCCTTTGGCGTTATCGGGCAGACCTGTCTTCCAGGCTTGATAGTTGTACATAGATCCGTCCGTCCACTTCCAGCGGCTGTTCTGCAAAAGAAAAGATGGAAAAGTAAGAAGCAAAAGCAGGAGGTCATGTGATGCTCAGCTCCTCTACAGATAGATCTCCATATCACTAGAGCCCTGCATTGTGTCGTGCAGGCTCCTCTACAGATAGAGCTCCATATCACTAGAGCCCTGCAATGTGTGATGCTCAGCTCCTCTACAGATAGATCTCCATATCACTAAAACCCTGCGTTGTGTGATGCTCAGCTCCTCTACAGATAGAGCTCCATATCAATCAAGTACTACATGTGTCATGCACAGAGCTCCATATCACTAGAGCCCTGCATTGTGTCGTGCAGGCTCCTTTATGGATAGATCTCCATATCACTAGAGCCCTGCATTGTGTCATGCAGGCTCCTATACAGATAGAGCTCCATATCACTAGAGCCCTGCATTGTGTCGTGCAGGTTCCTGTACAGATAGATCTCCATATCACTAGAGCCCTTCACTGTGTCGTGCAGGTTCCTGTACAGATAGATCTCCATATCACTAGAGCCCTGTATTGTGTGGTGCAGGCGCCTGTACAGATAGATCTCCATATCACTAGAGCCCTTCATTGTGTCGTGCAGGCGCTGTAACGGGACTTGAATATTAAATCCCCAGATTTCCGCTGGTATAGAAGGTAATATCCCACATCCCTCAGTAACCAGACGAAACACCGTTCAGGGAGTCAACTGAACTTTTTTTAATCCCCGCTCCAGCAGTAAACTGCCAACTGTCAACTTTTTAAAAAAAATTTCTGCAATGCATTACACACACATACCCTTGGTTCTTAAAGTGGTACATACATATTGAACCGAACAGATACAGGCATTTAAACAGCAGGGAGAAGGTTTAACTGAGAGCCCACAGGCAAATACATGAAAAATCCTTCACAGGCGCCTGTACAGATAGATCTCCATATCACTAGAGCCCTGCATTGTGTCCTGCAGGTGCCTGTACGCATAGATCTCCATATCACTAGAGCACTGCATTGTGTTGTGCAGGCGCCTGTACAGATAGATCTCCATATCACTAGAGCCCTGCATTGTGTTGTGCAGGTTCCTGTACAGATAGATCTCCATATCACTAGAGCCCTGCATTGTGTTGTGCAGGTTCCTGTACAGATAGATCTCCATATCACTAGAGCCCTTCCATCACAATGTGTACTGTGCATGTTTAGTTGATTTCCATGTATTATGGGACACACTCAGACCCGGGCAGTTGCTGACCCCCCTCCGACATAGTAATGGCTGCCTCTGCCATCATCTTGGTTTAAAATCTTCTACAAGGATACTTTTCCAAAGCATCTCTATGATTCTGGATCTGGACTCAAGGTCATTATTATTATTATTTCTTGGGCCCTAGCAGAGCATGTAGTCCTAGATGAGCAAACCAATATGGATACAATTTAGATATATTAGGTGCAGAAGGAGACGGCGGACTGTTCTGGGAAGATGATGTGGAGCTGGAGACATGAGGTCAGTAGAGAGCTGTGAGAGGACCAGAAGAACGTGAGACTTTAGTGGAGCTCAGGAGGTCAGGGGTTTACTTCTCGGAACAGATTTTCTGAGTATATTTTAATCTCTTAAGTTTAAGATTTTACCCAACAATATTATTATTACAATTAATCTAAAGACATTTTCTGAGACATTAGTTGCAGCACACAAGATACTAATAACTTATTAAGACTAGCAAATTAAAGAGTTAGGAGCCCATTGCAGTGTCCATCTGATCTGACATACAAGTCACTACTACTGTAGGTGTCGCTGCCCAAGCCCATTCCACTCCAAGATCTGTGCGCTACTTGCAAATTAAGGAATGAATGTGAGCCTTTACTTGAAATTGTAAAAAAATCCTACATGTAGAGGCAGAAAAATGCCTTGCAAACACCTCTGAACCGATACTTAAATTATTGGGAGGGGCTGGAAATGAACCGGCGGTCTTGGTACATATTGATACTGTAATAGAAACCCATCACTGTTATTATACCAAGGACATTGCATCTTGGCCCAGGGACATTATACCAGGCCAGGGAAGGGTTAACTGGACTATACAAGGCCCAAGGGTTAATCTTGGCTTTCCATCATCTTTGTTTTGAAATGGAAGTCTGCAAAGGAACAGGAAGAGCTAACCCAATTATCCATCTGCTTTGTTTGTAAAAGCTCTATTGTGTAGGGAACCAGTCGGCTCCCGTGATGATGTGATAAGATTATAATCCAGTTGCTAATTAAGTCTTTGTATGGCCAAAGGTGGGAGTATTCCATTGTCCTTGTGGAGACTCTCACCCCCCTTTCTGACTGTATATATATGTGTGTAAAAGAATAAAAAATTATGCCTGTTCTGAAAATCCACGGTGTGTATCGTCCATTGTGGAAAGAGGGACTTGTGGGACCAGGCTGCGCTATACTTGGCTATCTTTGTTATTTATTAGCGGAGATATTGACCTCTGATGTCACAGCTCCGTTACATTTGGTGGCAGTGACGGGATAGAAGCCAAGCCTCACAATGAAGCAGCAGCAGCGGTTCGCATGGAGACGAACTACGCAGCCCTAAAAAGACCAACGTTAAAAGAACTGCTGGAAGCCAGGGGCAAGTAGCCAGCAACAAGGTGAAAGACGTCCTAATTGCTGAACTGATGGAGAGAGACCGATCCAGCAGTGCGATACCCGGACCAGAGATGGAGGAGAGCGCAGTCGCTAAAGAGCTAAGGGTAAGGTTGGCCTTTTACCAAAACTCCGCATTAGAAGAGACTATCACCAGAGTGATGGCGGAGGTACAGAACTTTGTTTTGGCCAACCAGCAACAGACCCTACAGCTGCAACTAGGGGGCCAGCGATCCAGAGAGGGGCCACCCGCAATGTCTGGACCCACGCAAGACAAAGCCAAGCTCACATATAATGACTTCAAAGCCATCACAGATACGGAAGAAGATATAGATGGATACTTGCAGGACTTTGAAAGACTGTGCCATCTACATGGTGTTGAGCAAGCAGACTGGGTACCCCTGTTGGCAGGCAAATTGTCTGGCCGTGCCGCAGAGGCATACAGGGCTGTACCTGACGAGGACAGCCGAGACTACTACCGGGTGAAGCATGCTATCCTCACCCGGTATGCGATCACCCCAGAGGCCTATCGACGCCGATTTCGGGAGCTCCTCAAACAAGAGAAGGACTCCCTTGCAGAGTGGGCTTGTCGCCTACACCGAGCGGCCATGGGATGGGTTCAGGCGAACCAAGTCACCACCCTAGAGGAGCTGCTACAGTTGTTGTTGCTGTAGCAGTTCTTCAGCAGACTAACCACAGAAGTACAAGTTTGGGTAAGGGACCGTAACCCCCGTACCATCCACGAAGCCGCCCGGCTGGCCGACAAGCACTTTGACGCACGCCGCCAGCCCCAACCACCACCTCGCACCACCTCCCGATCCACAGTGCTGACCAACGCCACTGTGATCGGAGTAACCTCAAGTCACGCCAGGGGAACCAACCCATTCGCTCCCAGGTACCCTCCTCGTACCCCGATCCGGTGTTACCAATGCCAGCAGACAGGCCATATGCAATGGGAATGCCCCCAGAACAGGACCCGTACCCCCGGGGTGCGTCCGGGTCCGCCACCACCAAGCAGAGCTGAAGCCCATTGCTACCACACAGAGCCCAGTTACCACAATGACAACCAATACTACTCAGAGGAACAGCTAGGGGTGTTACACGAAGTAAACCCTGTTCAGGCAGCCTCGGACAACCGACGTCACCAACGACAACCAGTGTGGCTAGAGGCAAAGAATGTTCAAGGATTACGGGACACCGGAGCCACACTAACCCTCGTTCAGACCCATTTGGTCCCAGACCAAGCCCGTACCGGTAGATCAGTGGCCGTAAGGGTAGCTGGGGGAGCAGTACTCCGCTTACCCACTGCCAAGGCGCATCTGAACTGGGGTGCGGGATCTGGAGTTGTAACAGTGGGGTTGATGCAAAAACTGCCCACGGATGTACTTCTGGGGAATGATTTGGGTCCGCTCACTTCAACCTTTTTGCCCTAACCCACCATCCAAGACGTTCACCCCGTAACCACCTGGCAGCAAGTTCGCAACTCGGATCAGCCCACACATTCTGAGGCTCAGGTAAGCAACCAGTACCCACCCCTAGAGAATCTGCCCTGGGATAGCCCCCTAGAATTTGGGAAGGAGGTAGCCATAGACCCCTGATTACACGTATATAAAGATCCGGTCATCTCCAATCAGGCAGGGTTAGAGGGGGAATATTACTCATGGGACAAGGGATTACTGTAAAGGAATACAGAGAGGGTAGGGCCTGGGTCTATACCGATATTCACTAAGCAGTTGGTAGTGCCCCAGAAATATAGGCAGGAATTGCTCCGGATTGCCCACGATATCCCTCTATCTGGACACTTAGGGGTTAGTCGGACTAAATACCGGCTAACCCAGAACTTTTTCTGGCCAGGGATATCCAAGGATATCCGGCAGTATTGTAGGACCTGTGACACATGCCAGAGGGTGGGTAAACGGGGAGACCGCCAGAAAGCCAAACTTCGCCCCCTGCCAATGGTAGAAGAACCATTTAGACTTAGTAGGGCCCCTAAATAGGCCAAGCCCTTCTGGCAAGAAATATATCTTGACCATCGTAGATTATGCCACTAGGTATCCAGAGGCGGTGGCACTGACCAATATCCACGCTGAGACGGTCGCGGATGCACTGATGCGAATTTTCTCTTGCATGGGATTTCCCCGTGAGATTATTTCGGATCAGGGCACCCAATTCACAGCTGAGGTCACCCACCAACTCTGGAGACTCTGCGGCATTAAGCCCATAGTGAACTCCGCTTACCACCCCCAGTCTAATGGCCCATGTGAACGCTTTAAAGGGACGCTGAAACAGATGCTCCGGGCGTTCACCGACACTAGAAAGGACTGGGAAAGATTTCTGCCCCATTTGTTATTTGCATATAGGGAAGTACCCCAAGAATCCACCGGATTCTCCCCGTTTGAACTACTGTTTGGGAGACGGGTTAGAGGCCCCCTAGATTTAATAAGAGAACAGTGGGGAGGAGAGACCAGTGTAGACGGTACCCCTATCGTCCCATATGTGTTTGAGTTTAGGGACCACTTGGAGGAGTTGACCCAGATTGTACGCTCCAAACTCCAGGCGGCCCAACAACGCCAGCGCCGGTGGTGGTACGATAGGGGAGCCAGGGACCGCAGCTTTCAAGTGGTACAGAAAGTTTTAATGTTAAAACCTGTCCACACTGACAAGCTGCAGGCTGCCTGGCAGGGCCCATACAAGGTGGTAGCACAATGTAACAATGTGATACCACTTATGTGATTGGCCCGTGCTCAGGAGTAGGGAAAAACCGCATGCTCCATGTGAATATGCTAAAACCCTATCATGAGCGCACGGAGGATGTGGCAGCTATCTGCACCCCATCCTCTGAAGATGTTGAGAACCTTCCCCTACCTGACCTCTTACACGAGGGTGACCAGATAGAGAGTTTAGGAGGGGCACAGTTAGGAGAGCGGCTGAGCCCACAGGAGCGTACGCAGGCACAGGAGTTGCTACGAGCAAAGGAGGCCACCTTCTCCAACCTGCCTGGGTACACCCCTCTGGCCACTCACCGGGTAGACACCCCCGGACAATTACCCCTACGCCAGCCCCCCTACCGCATCCCTGAATCTGTAAAGGAGTCGATGCGGAAAGAGATTCAGGAGATGCTGTAACAGAACCTTACCTTTGCCTGGGAACATTTGTTACTACACTGGCCCTTTAACTGTTTGGAATGTCTTGATGATCTGTAACTGTCATGCTGAGTTCAGTTATTAAAGTTTTTCTCTGATGGTTGATACCAACTTCACTTTTACACAGCAGCTTGCCAGGGAAAAGGACATCTCCAACGGCTGAAACCCTCTCACTACCGGGGTAGCCGTTACATTTGGTTGGCAGCGGTGGGATGGTCCTTTTATCCAGAGATCAAGTGCTGAATGGAGTCTCAATACGCCAAGCTGAAAAGACCCACACTAAAAGATTTATTGGAGAGTCGTGGTAGGAGTGCCAGTAACAGGCCACGGAGGGAGCTGATAACTGACCTGCTGGAGCTAGACGAAATGGATAGATCCATGGAAGTAATGGAGCCCCTAACCTCTGTCAGCGAGGACAATGTAATTACTGGTATTGTACAGCAGAGATTATCCTTGTATCCAGAAACGGCCGTGGAACTAATAAACCAGCTGCTCCGGGAAACAAGGGAGGAGATAGAAACTAAGAGGAGACAAGAAACGGAACTGGTAAGAGCTAGACAGCCCATTACACAGGCAGTTCCTACCTCCCCCCACCCCCACCCACTGCTACAGTAAAGAAAATACTGTTCACTGCATTTAAAGCTTTTGTAGAAAGTGAGGAGGAAATAGATGGATATTTGGCTGACTTTGAGAGGCAGTGCTCACTACACCAGGTACCACCAGACCAATGGGTCACTATTTTGTCTGGGAAATTGTCGGGCAAAGCCAATGAAGCCTTTCGGGCTCTTGCTCCGGAGGATATTTTACAATATCAGCAAGTTAAAAAGGCACTGCTAACCCGATATGCCGTAACCCCAGAAGCATACTGCCGTCGCTTCCGGTAGTCCAAGAAGAAGGCTGTGGACTCCCACATGGAATGGGCAAACACAATACAAAGGGTGGCATCACATTGGGTGCGAGGGCGCAATGCCAACACCGGAGAAGAAGTGTTACAGTTGTTCTTGATGGAACATTTCTTTCAAGATCTGGCTGCGGATATACAGGACTGGGTGAGAGTTCGCCGCCATGCCAACTTAACAGAGGCAGCGCGACTAGCAGATGAATACGCAGAAACAAGGAAGGTGAGCCAAGGTGCTGGTTGGTGAGCCACACAACCAGCACCTAGAACAGAGGCACGCACCCCAACCTACTTTGCACGCACAGAATTTCGGGCTCCAGTACCCCCAGGACCTCCACACCCTCAGGGGTCTTACAACCAGCCCCGGGAATCTTACAAAGTGACATGTCATCACTGTAGCAACACAGGGCATATTGCCCGTTATTGCCCTTTGAGATCAGCCAATAACGAATGGAGGCACACAACACCCCACACAGAGACCCCGCCATCACGTTCCTGCTCACTCCCTGGAAATCAAAGGGAGCCCTGAGGAGTGTTTGGGAATCTTGTATGAGGCCAACCCCGTACAAGCTGCCTCCCCGGATAACCGCCAGCATCACCGCCAAGAGGTGCGTGTAAATGGACAGATAGCACAAGGCTTAAGAGACACTGGTGCTACCATCACTTTGGTGCAGAAACATCTTGTGAAACCAGAACATGTATCTAATCGTACCGTTGCTGTTCTCGTCGCAGGGGAGGCCGCGCGGGCCGGGTCCGGGGACAAGCAGGTCAATGGGGTGAACCTTCTGGCCGACGTGCACTGCAGAGAATGCAGTATTTGGTCGGAATGGCTATGACTTTGGCTAAGGGTTGAGTTCCCAAGGCCTTTCAGGGGCTCTCGGGGTGATGGTGGTGGTTATGGAGCACCACGGGGAAGGAATGGACCTCCCTCTCGACGATCTGAATTCAGAGTCCTTGTCTCAGGTCTTCTTCCATCAGGTAGTTGGCAGGACCTAAAGGACCACATGCGGGAAGCTGGTGATGTCTGTTATGCTGATGTACACAAAGATGGAATGGGAATTGTTGAATTTATCCGGAAGGAGGACATGGAATAGGCTTTGAGAAAACTGGATGACACTAAATTCCGGTCTCATGAGGGGAAACCTCTTATATCCGGGTTTGCCCCGAAAGAAACGCCAGCTACTCGAGATCAAGATCCCGCTCTAGAGGGCATGACTCCCCATATCAAAGCCGCCGTTCTCCCTCTCCTTTCCGACCATATTGAGCTGTCACCACAGGGACACTTTCTATGAAACTAATTCTAAAGCCCATCTGCTCTGAAGTTACATTCCACAATTCCCTAGTATGGCTGAACCGAGTGGCTGGGGACAATGGACGATTACTGAGATGGAGCTTGGCCCTACAACCGTATAACTTTTCCATTCAATATCGCCCTGACCGATTCAATGCGAACGCAGACGGACTGTCCAGGCAAACAGAACTTTTACCTTAACAGCAGACCGGACAGCCCCAAGTTGACCCGAAAAGGATCAATCCGGGTCTGCCGGAGTGTTCCACAAAGGGGGTGCAGTGTAACAGAACCTTACCTTTGCCTGGGAACATTTATTACTACACTGGCCCTTTAACTGTTTGGATGGTTGATACCAACTTCACTTGCCAGGGAAAAGGACGTCTCCAACGGCTGATACCCTCTCACTACCGGGGTAGCCATTACAGATGCTACATTAAGGAGTTATTGAGCACTCTGATAGTCCCTGGGCCTCCCCGGTAGTGCTAGTACCCAAGAAGGACGGAACAACCCAGTTCTGTAGATTATAGGAGGGCCCGAACCGTGTCTGATGCCTACCCCATGCCCCGAATAGATGAGCTCCTAGATAGATTGGCCCTAGGGCGATACCTCACCACCATAGATTTGTGTAAGGGATACTGGCAAATTCCACTAGCCGCAGAAGCCATACTCAAGTCGGCGTTTGTCACCCCGTTTGGCCTGTACCAGTTTCGGGTCATGCCATTCGGGATGAAAAACACTCCGGCCACATTTCAGCGGAAGGTAGACCGGCTATTGGATGGGCTCCAAGAGTATGCTTGTGCATACCTGGAAGATATTGCCATTTATAGTGACCACTGGGATGAACACCTGACCCACGTAGGACTAGTGTTAGACCGCATTAGGGCAGCAGGGTTGACTCTCAAACCAAGCAAGTGCCACCTAGGGATGGCAGAGGTACAATACCTTGGCCATCGGGTAGGTAGCGGGCAGAAACCCGAACCCACCAAGATAAAGGTAGTAGCACAGTGGCCCACCACCCGGACCAAGACCCAGGTCCTAGCGTTCCTGGGGACAGCAGGGTACTATCGCAAATTTGTGCCCAACTATAGTGCTCTAGCCAAGCCCCTTACTGATTTGACCCGTAAGAACCTTCCTAGGCAGGTAGTCTGGGCCCCAGAGTGTGAACAGGCATTTGAGAAATTGAAAACGGCTCTGATCCAGGCCCCTGTGTTGGCTGCTCCTGATCCAACCAAACGTTTTCTTTTCCACACAGACGCTTCTATGTTTGGATTGGGAGCCGTATTGAGCCAAGTTGGACCTGACGGCAGCGACCACCCGGTGGCTTATCTGAGTCGCAAGTTGCTACCCCGGGAAGTAGGCTACGCCGCCATCGAGAAGGAATGCCTGGCTGTAGTATGGGCACTCAAAAAGTTACAGCCATATTTGTATGGACAACCCTTTACCCTGTTTACTGACCACAACCCGTGGGTGTGGCTCAACCGGGTGTCTGGAGACAATGCCCGACTCTTGCGCTGGAGTCTAGCGCTGCAACCCTTTGACTGCACAATCCAGTATCGCCCGGACAAGCACAACAGTAATGCTGATGGGTTGTCTAGGCAAACGGAACGTGACCAACAAAAAGTTTTGTCCGGACCTCCCCAGGCCGATCCGTTGGGACCAGACCGTGTATGCCGGCTTATGGTCACGGGGGAACAGTGTAACAGAAACCCATCACTGTTATTATACCAAGGACATTGTATCCTGGCCCAGGGACATTATACCAGGCCAGGGAAGGGTTAACTGGAGTATACGAGGCCCAAGGGTTAATCTTGGCTTTCCATCATCTTTGTTTAGAAATGGGAGCCTGCAAGGGACAGGAAGAGCTAACCCAATTATCCATCTGCTTTGTTTGTAAAAGCTCTATTGTGTAGGGAACCAGTCGGCTCCAGTGATGATGTGTTAAGATTATAATCCAGTTGCTAATTAAGTCTTTGTATGGCCAAAGGTGGGAGTATTCCATTGTCCTTGTGGAGACTCTCACCCCCCCCCCCCCCCCCGTTCTGACTGTATATATATGTGTGTAAAAGAATAAAAAATGATGCCTGTTCTGAAAATCCACGGTGTGTATCGTCCATTGTGGAAAGAGGGACTTGTGGGACCGGGCTGCGCTATACTTGGCTATCTTTGTTATTTATTAGCGGAGATATTGACCTCTGATGTCACAGCTCTGTTACAGGTACCAATGACAAAGTTAGTGGAAGATGGAGTGTCCTGAAGAATGATTTTAGAGAACTAAGTAATAAGCTGAAGGCAAGGACTTTCTGAGATACTAGAAGTGCCACGTGCTAGCAAAAGGAGCTTAGGGAGGTTAATGCGTAGCTAAAGATGTGGTGCATTAAGGATTGCTTTGGATTTTTAGAGCACTGGGCTGACTTCTCACTTGGGTACAATCTCTACAGTAGGGATGAATTGCACCTTAATGATGAGGGAGCTTTTGTACAAGGGGATAGTGTAACGGAACCCATCACTGTTTTACCCTGTTTTATGATTATTATGGTTAAAATATGATCCTACAATATGTATGCTGGTTTATGCTCTGCAGAGTATTAGTCAGACTTTTGCAGACCTAGGCTAATAGATAATCCTATTACAGAGACTCAAGAGATAAGAAAGTTGTAAAGGATCCTTGCATTTTCCAAAGTGTTTTTCTCTGATAAGAACAAAGAAGGCTGATCTAATTAATGTCTGATTGTATCCAAGTTGCCAGGGAGGTGTGACTCACCTATTGTCCTATATGTGTATTGTATGGGGGATATGTGCAATGTCTGTGTGTTATGTGTAAAAACATACTTTTACTAACTTTTGAACCCCTGGTCTGATTCATGCCATTTTTGTATATGTTGTTCCCCTGGGTGAGAGATATTGAATGGTGCGGGACTTAAAGATGTACCCCCTGTATTTGGGGTACATCCAGAATGTGGTTAAAATTGTGTCTGTTTTAATTGTGATAATTATGTGGGTGTAGCCCTTCAGAGGGCACCATTGCATAAAAGGAGATTCCCTGTCATTAAAATATAGTTCTTCTTGACCCTTCAAAACGTAGCCTCGTCTCGTTATTTGAGGGGATCACTATATGATACTGGGGATTGCTATGCTTTTGCATACTCCCTTGAGCTGTAACTACTGAACGCTTGTTCCTGATGTACTATCCTTGGAGTCTGTTGTGGTTGAGGTGTCCGGTGCGGTGCTTGTAGGCCTCGGCGCAAACTAGGACGCGTCTATCAACGGAGGTACCCGGTCGTGGTGCCAGGAGATCCGTTACATTGGTGGCAGTGGTGGGATGGCGTCCTAGTAAGAGGAAAAGCAACACGGAGACACCGGTAACGTTTGGAGTTACAAATTGAGGGCAACGCTAGTATCCGTACAGCGCCCCTGGCTACAGCAGGATGGAACCGGCTAGTTTTCAGACAGCGTTTCATGATGAGGAGGAGGAGGCGGCCGCGGACTACAGGGATGCAGACAGAAAGGAACTCTGGTATGATGCCCTGGAAGATGACCAATGGCGGCGAGGTGAGAGTCTCCCCAGTGATGAGCAGCGGCTACAGAAGCGTGTGGCGATGCGGATGTATCTATTGGGAGAGCAGCCCCTGGATGAGTGGGTGACAAGACTAGAGACCCTGGTCTGGCTAGACAACGCATACCAGGCCCTCTGGTGGCATACCGTTCGACTTACCCCCTGGACGTCTGAACACGACTTACCGGAGGGGAATGATTATGATGGCCCGGGTTTATTATGGGATGCCTTGGAGGACGATATTGATCTTGGCAGCACGGAGGGGTCTAGGTTTTGGGACATCTACGACTACCGGATGGGCATGTATGTCTGGGATGACGAAGGCGAGGTGAGCAAAGACATGACCCACCTGGTAACAAGAGAGTGGGAGCTGGAGCAGGACTACCAACACCTGCTCAGCTTCGTGCAGCCCCAGCTGACCCGACAAGCAGAACCAGACCTCATTGACTGGTCCTGGCATGACCTCCAGATGGCAGGTAGAGATGGGACCGAGGTCTCTCTACCGGCCCTACAGAGGGCAGAAGGTGTCGTCCTTCCCCCCCAGCGCCAGTGTGAACCCCAGGGGGCAGAAGGTGTCGTCCTTCCCCCCCAGCAGCAGTGTGAACCCCAGGGGGCAGAAGGTGTCGTCCTTCCCACCCAGCGGCAGTGTGAACCCCAAGGGGCAGAAGGTGTCGTCCTTCCCCCCCAGCGGCACTGTGAACCCCAGGGGGCAGAAGGTGTCGTCCTTCCCCCCCAGCGGCAGTGTGAACCCCAGGGGGCAGAAGGTGTCGTCCTTCCCCCCCAGCGGCAGTGTGACCCCCCAGGGGGCAGAAGGTGTCGTCCTTCCCCCTCAGCGGCAGTGTGAACCCCAGGGGGCAGAAGTTGTCGTCCTTCCCCCCCAGCGGCAGTGTGAACCCCAGGGGGCAGAAGTTGTCGTCCTTCCCCCCCCAGCGGCAATGTGAACCACAGGGGGCAGAAGGTGTCGTCCTTCCGCCCAAGCGACAGTTTGCCCTGACAAGGGGAGACACCAATCTCCCAGATGGCGCAGATGGGACCGTGGTCTCTGCGCCCCCAGCCTATCCAGATCCCCAACTACCCTCACTGGGACAACCGGAGGAGGGGGTAAGTACAAATTCCCTTCCCCAGCTAACTTCTAATGTGGCCCCAGGGTTAACAGAGGAAATGTTAACCCCCACTGACCCCCACGTTTCCCTGGCTACTGAGCTGCAATATGTCCCAAGTACCCCAGCAGAAGAGCTGGCATCAGGGCAGAGTGCCGCTGGCCTCTGCCCCTCAAGTCCCCTCAGCGTGTTGCCCCATCACCACAGCGAAATATCCAGTTGCAGTAACGGCTTGTTGTGGGTGGGCTGCTCTTGCACTTTGTTGTTGTGGGGGGGCTGCTCTAGCACTGGTTTATTGTGGGTTGGTGGATCGTCTAACGGAGGCACGGACCGGCAGAAGGTCAGGTGCCTGGTTAGACTTCCCCCCAAAGGGGAGATGTGTGACGAAGTGCCCTTCGCCACTTTGTCTTGGAGAGGACTGTTTGCCAGCCTCCTGCCCTGCGACTATGGCCCGGGGACATATTGCCCTTCAAACACAGTATTCGGCCATACCAGAGTGTATGTCACTCATTCTGGCCCTTTACATACAGGGGGGTCATTCTGTACTTGCCCTGTGGGAGCGGTGATACCCCAGATAACTATGCCATGGAGCCCATTCATATGATGAAAGACTATGGGAAAGACTTTAGCTACATGGCAATTGAACTGTGTGAAGAGGATCTGAGCGCTATTCAGTAGTTTTGTGCGCTCAGATCCCAGCTATCTGGGGATATGTGAAATGTGAGTCAATGTGAATTGCAGTAATGCTGATGGGTTGTCAAACTAGAGAATTGACCAACAAATACTTTTGTCCGGACATCCCCAGGCCGATCCGTTGGGATCAGACCGTGTATGCCGGATTATGGTCACGGGGGAGGTGTGTAACGGAACCCATCACTGTTTTTCCCTGTTTTATGATTATTATGGTTAAAATATGATCCTACAATATGTATGCTGGTTTATGCTCTGCAGAGTATTAGTCAGACTTTTGCAGACCTAGGCTAATAGATAATCCTATTACAGAGACTCAAAAGATAAGAAAGTTGTAAAGGATCCTTGCATTTTCCAAAGTGTTTTTCTCTGATAAGAACAAAGAAGGCTGATCTAATTAATGTCTGATTGTATCCAAGTTGCCAGGGAGGTGTGACTCACCTATTGTCCTATATGTGTATTGTATGGGGGATATGTGCAATGTCTGTGTGTTATGTGTAAAAACATACTTTTACTAACTTTTGAACCCCTGGTCTGATTCATGCCATTTTTGTATATGTTGTTCCCCTGGGTGAGAGATATTGAATGGTGCGGGACTTAAAGATGTACCCCCTGTATTTGGGGTACATCCAGAATGTGGTTAAAATTGTGTCTGTTTTAATTGTGATAATTATGTGGGTGTAGCCCTTCAGAGGGCACCATTGCATAAAAGGAGATTCCCTGTCATTAAAATATAGTTCTTCTTGACCCTTCAAAACGTAGCCTCGTCTCGTTATTTGAGGGGATCACTATATGATACTGGGGATTGCTATGCTTTTGCATACTCCCTTGAGCTGTAACTACTGAACGCTTGTTCCTGATGTACTATCCTTGGAGTCTGTTGTGGTTGAGGTGTCCGGTGCGGTGCTTGTAGGCCTCAGCGCAAACTAGGACGCGTCTATCAACGGAGGTACCCGGTCGGGGTGCCAGGAGATCCGTTACAGATAGGATGGTAGAAAGGCTGAAGGAGTTTTTAAACTAGTAGTTGGGGGGGGAGGGACTAGATATAAGTAATGGGGTAGAAAGTGTAGAGGGTATAAGGGATGAATTAACAACTCATAGGGGAGGAGATGGGGGGAGGGGTAGTATAGTCAATAGGGAGGTAGTACTAAGTAATTCAAGTACAGTGGCAGGCTCATAACATAAGATGTATGCTGCTAATGCAAGAAGCTTGCCAGGAAAAATGGGAGAGTTAGAATTATTAGCAATGAATGAAAAATGGAATTTAATAGGCATTACCGAAACATGGTGGGATGAATCTCATGACTGGACTGTTAATCTGGATGGTTAGAACCTATTTAGGAAAGATAGAGGCAATGGTAAATGAGGAGGAGGGATCTGTCTGTATGTTAAGCCTGAATTCAAGCCTATAGTCAGAGAAGATATTTATGGTGGACCTAGTGATAAAGCTGAATGTTTGTGGGTAGAGTTAATTAGCGGAGCAGCAAATTCCAAAAGAATATTAGTATGAGTATGCTATAAACCCCCAAATATAGCTGAAAGTGAGGAAATACAATTATTGTTACAGATTGGAAATGCAGCTAAGCACGGGCAAGTTCTAATAATGGGAGATTTTAATTACCCTGAAATAAACTGGATAAATGAGACTAGCAGTTCAGCTAAGGGAAGAAGGTTCTTGAGTACACTCAGGGCTCATTATCTGGCCCAGGTTATACAAGAGCCTACTAGAAATAACGCCATCTTGGATTTAGTTATCACAAATAATATTGATATAGTATCTAATGTTGGAATAGGGCGACCTTTGGGAAACAGTGATCACAACACAGTCTCATTTGAGATTGAATTAAAAAAAAAAACATTTTAAGGGGCCAACAAAACTCTTAATTTTAAAAGGATGAGATTTTAACGGTCTAAGGGCAGCAATACAAAGTATAGACTGGGACAGAGGCATGATGGGTAAAAACACTGACCACAAGTGAACCACATTTAAATCCTTACTAAATATACATACACATCGGCATATACCGTGTGGGAATAAAAGTAAAATCAGTAAATCCCATCCAATGAGGCTTAACAATGATTTAAAGATCAAGATACGGAGTAAAAAACAAGGCATTTAAATTATACAAACAAGAGGGGACAGAGACAGCTTTACGGGAATACAAGGAAATCACCAAGGAAAGGGCGATTAGACTGGCTAACACAGAAAATGAAATATTAATTGCAAAAGAGAGTAAGACTAACCCTAAAATATTTTTTAAATATATTAATGGGAAGAAGGCGAGGAAGGAAACTATAGGAACATTACAATGTGACACAGTCTGATACTTAGTGACCAGGAAAAGGCAGATGAGCTAAATAGGTTCTTTTCTTCGGTATACACAAGGGAGGTACCAGTGGTTGGGACACGGCAACTTAATGGGACTACACTACCTTTGCCGAATAATTGGTTAACACAGGAAGTAATCCAAAAGAGGTTGGAAAAAATAAATGTTAATAAAGCCACGGGTCCTGATGGAATACATCCGAGGGTACTGAGGGAACTGGGCTCTGTAATAGCCAAACCATTATATCTATTTTTTCAAGATTCACTCAACACAGGGTCTCTACCAGATGACTGGAGAAAAGCTGATGTGATGCCTATATTTAAAAAGGGAGCAAGAGCAAATCCGAGGAATAATAGACCAGTGAGCCTCACTTCTGTAGTGGGGAAGCTTTTAGAAGGGTTAATAAGGGATAAAATACAAGAATATGTCTATTTGAACAGGATTATAAGTAGGAGTCAACATGGATTTATGAGGGATAGGTCATGTCAAACAAATCTAATTAGTTTCTATGAGGAGGTTAGTAGGAACCTGGATCAAGGCAACTCAGTGGATGTAGTCTTTTTGGATTTTGCAAAGGCTTTTGATACAGTGCCACATGGGAGACTGTTGTGCAAACTAAGAGATACAGGAGTTGCAGTAAATATCTGCTCATGGATTGAGAGCTGGCTAAAAGACAACAAGCAAAGGGTTGTTGTAAATGGAACATACTCCGATTGGACTAATGTGGTAAGTGGGGTTCCTCAGGGTTCAGTATTAGGTACTCTCCTTTTTAACATTTATTAATGACTTAGAGGTAGGATTGGAGTGTGGTGTCTCCATTTTCGCTGATGACACAAAGTTGTGCAAGGTAATTAAATCAGATAGTTATGTGCTTTCCCTCCAAGGGGATTTACATAAAATTGAGGAATGGGCATCTAAATGGCAGATGAGATTTAATACGAATAAATGTAAAGTTATGCATCTGGAAAGGAAAAATAGCCATGCAATTTAAATCTTAATGGAGCAAATCTAGGGGTATCAGATATTGAAAGGGATTTGGGAGCTTGTGGACAACCACCTAGGTAACAGTGCTCAAAGCCAAGCAGCAGCTGCAAAGGCAAATAAAATATTAGCATGTATTAGGAAGGGTATAGAAGCCAGGGAAGCAAATATAATTCTGCCACTATACAAATCCCTAGTACGCCCTCATTTGGAATATGGAGGACCATTTTGGGCACCACTTCATAAAAAGGACATTTTAGAGCTGGAAAAGGTACAGAGGAGGACAATAAAACTAATAAGGGGAATGGAGGGGCTAAGTTATGAAGAAAGACTAACCAAATTAAACTTATTTACTCTAGAAAAAAGGCGTCTAAGAGGAGATATGATTACCTTATATAAATATATCCAGGGTCAGTATAAAGATTTGTCACGGGAGCTTTTTGTGCCAAGAGGTTTTCAACTGACAAGAGGAGATCCTGAGGTTAGAAGTAAAAAGATTCCACCTCAAAGAAAGAAAAGGGTTCTTCACAGTAAGGGGGGTTAATCTGTGGAATTCTCTACCAAAGGAGGTGGTGACAGCGGATTCGATAAATAACTTTAAAAGGGGACTGGATTTATTTCTAATTAAAAAGGGAATTCAGGGTTATCATGGATAATTAGAGAGGCAGTATTGATCAAGGGAGTAGTCCGGTCGCCAGTGTCTGGGATCACTAGGGAAATGATTTTTTTTTTTTTATATACAACTAATTAATTAATAGTTAATCCGCATATTGCAGATCAGAGGAGATCTTAAAAGGTTGAACTTGATGGACTGAAAGTCTTTTTTCCACCTTAAATACTATGTAATAGAGATGTCCCGAATAGTTCGCCGGCGGACTGTTCCCGGCGAACATAGCATGTTCGCGTTCGCGGCGAACTGCGAACATATGCGATATTCGACCCGCCCCCTATACTTTATTATTGAGCAAACTTTGACCCTGCATATCACAGTCAGCAGACACATTCCAGCCATTCAGCAGCATACACTCCCTTCCAGAGCCTTCTAACTCATGGACAGCAGCCATTTTTGAATCATAACTAACTTGCAGTCTTACTGAGAGGAGGCTGAGTGTAGGTGA
>JAPZIH010001278.1:0-47461 GCA_027410445.1 Discoglossus pictus
TATATATAACGTGCAGCCTCCTCTCCTCAGTGTGTGTGTGTGTGTAACGTGCAGCCTCCTCTCCTCAGTGTGTGTGTAACGTGCAGCCTCCTCCGTGTGTGTGTGTGTGTGTGTGTGTATATATATAATATGCAGCCTCCTCTCCTCAGTGTATATATAATATGCAGCCTCCTCTCCTCAGTGTATATATAATATGCAGCCTCCTCTCCTCAGTGTATATATATAATATGCAGCCTCCTCTCCTCAGTGTATATATAATATGCAGCCTCCTCTCCTCAGTGTGTGTGTAACGTGCAGCCTCCTCTCCTCAGTGTGTGTGTAACGTGCAGCCTCCTCTCCTCAGTGTATATATAATATGCAGCCTCCTCTCCTCAGTGTATATATAATATGCAGCCTCCTCTCCTCAGTGTATATATAATATGCAGCCTCCTCTCCTCAGTGTATATATAATATGCAGCCTCCTCTCCTCAGTGTATATATAATATGCAGCCTCCTCTCCTCAGTGTGTGTGTAACGTGCAGCCTCCTCTCCTCAGTGTGTGTGTAACGTGCAGCCTCCTCTCCTCAGTGTGTGTGTAACGTGCAGCCTCCTCTCCTCAGTGTGTGTGTAACGTGCAGCCTCCTCTCCTCAGTGTGTGTGTAACGTGCAGCCTCCTCTCCTCAGTGTGTGTGTAACGTGCAGCCTCCTCTCCTCAGTGTATATATAATATGCAGCCTCCTCTCCTCAGTGTGTGTGTGTAACGTGCAGCCTCCTCTCCTCAGTGTGTGTGTAACGTGCAGCCTCCTCTCCTCAGTGTATATATAATATGCAACCTCCTCTCCTCAGTGTACATATAACGTGCAGCCTCCTCTCCTCAGTGTGTGTGTAACGTGCAGCCTTCTCTCCTCAGTGTATATATAATATGCAGCCTCCTCTCCTCAGTGTATATATAAAGTGCAGCCTCCTCTCCTCAGTGTGTGTGTAACGTACAGCCTCCTCTCCTCAGTGTATATATAAAGTGCAGCCTCCTCTCCTCAGTGTATATATAAAGTGCAGCCTCCTCTCCTCAGTGTATATATAACGTGCAGCCTCCTCTCCTCAGTGTATATATAACGTGCAGCCTCCTCTCCTCAGTGTATATATAATATGGAGCCTCCTCTCCTCAGTGTGTGTGTAACGTGCAGCCTCCTCTCCTCAGTGTATATATAACGTGCAGCCTCCTCTCCTCAGTGTATATATATATATATATATAACGTGCAGCCTCCTCTCCTCAGTGTGTGTGTAACGTGCAGCCTCCTCTCAGTGTATATATAATATGCAGCCTCCTCTCCTCAGTGTATATATATAACGTGCACCCTCCTCTCCTCAGTGTGTGTGTAACGTGCAGCCTCCTCTCCTCAGTGTATATATAATATGCAGCCTCCTCTCCTCAGTGTGTGTGTAACGTGCAGCCTCCTCTCCTCAGTGTATATATAATATGCAGCCTCCTCTCCTCAGTGTGTGTGTAATGTGCAGCCTCCTCTCAGTGTACATATAATATGCAGCCTCCTCTCCTCAGTGTGTGTGTAACATGCAGCCTCCTCTCCTCAGTGTATATATAACGTGCAGCCTCCTCTCCTCAGTGTATATATATATATATATATATATAACGTGCAGCCTCCTCTCCTCAGTGTGTGTGTAACGTGCAGCCTCCTCTCAGTGTATATATAATATGCAGCCTCCTCTCCTCAGTGTGTGTGTAACGTGCAGCCTCCGCTCCTCAGTGTATATATAATATGCAGCCTCCTCTCCTCAGTGTGTGTGTAACGTGCAGCCTCCTCTCCTCAGTGTGTGTAATGTGCAGCCTCCTCTCCTCAGTGTATATATAACGTGCAGCCTCCTCTCCTCAGTGTGTGTGTAACGTGCAGCCTCCTCTCCTCAGTGTGTGTGTAACGTGCAGCCTCCTCTCCTCAGTGTGTGTGTGTAACGTGCAGCCTCCTCTCCTCAGTGTATATATAAAGTGCAGCCTCCTCTCCTCAGTGTATATATATATAACGTGCAGCCTCCTCTCCTCAGTGTGTGTGTAACGTGCAGCCTCCTCTCCTCAGTGTGTGTAATGTGCAGCCTCCTCTCCTCAGTGTATATATAACGTGCAGCCTCCTCTCCTCAGTGTGTGTGTAACGTGCAGCCTCCTCTCCTCAGTGTGTGTAATGTGCAGCCTCCTCTCCTCAGTGTATATATAACGTGCAGCCTCCTCTCCTCAGTGTGTGTGTAACGTGCAGCCTCCTCTCCTCAGTGTGTGTGTGTGTGTGTGTGTGTAACGTGCAGCCTCCTCTCCTCAGTGTGTGTGTGTGTGTGTGTAACGTGCAGCCTCCTCTCCTCAGTGTGTGTGTGTGTAGCGTGCAGCCTCCTCTCCTCAGTGTATATATAAAGTGCAGCCTCCTCTCCTCAGTGTATATATAATATGCAGCCTCCTCTCCTCAGTGTATATATAATATGCAGCCTCCTCTCCTCAGTGTATATATATAACGTGCAGCCTCCTCTCCTCAGTGTACATATAACGTGCAGCCTCCTCTCCTCAGTGTGTGTGTATCGTGCAGCCTCCTCTCCTCAGTGTATATATAAAGTGCAGCCTCCTCTCCTCAGTGTGTGTGTAACGTGCAGCCTCCTCTCGGTGTATATATAATATGCAGCCTCCTCTCCTCAGTGTGTGTGTAATGTACAGCCTCCTCTCCTCAGTGTATATATAATATGCAGCCTCCTCTCCTCAGTGTATATATAATATGCAGCCTCCTCTCCTCAGTGTATATATAATATGCAGCCTCCTCTCCTCAGTGTGTGTGTAACGTGCAGCCTCCTCTCCTCAGTGTATATATAATATGCAGCCTCCTCTCCTCAGTGTATATATAATATGCAGCCTCCTCTCCTCAGTGTATATATAATATGCAGCCTCCTCTCCTCAGTGTGTGTAACGTACAGCCTCCTGCCCCTCCCATATTACCCCTGTCAGCAGCTCCTTCCCATCTCGCATGTTCTCCTCTACACACACTTGTCGCCCTCCTGTCATATTATTCTGTATATCACACATATAATTACCTGACAGCTGCAGTATCGTCCCCTTGACACGCGCATGCGTGTAACGGCTCCATGACACGCACCAGTCGCGATATATCGATTAGTTGCACTAGCCCGTGTCGCGCATTTACCTAATAATCACGGGCCTGCTCGAGCTTTCTTACCTCAGATATCGCCTATAATCGGTGCTGACCGTCCCGATTGTTCCGTTATTGCAGGTGCAGATAACAGGCTGTTATCACCCGAGCAGCCCCGCCTCCAATGTTCAGGTATCGGTATCGAACCGAGACGTATCGGACTCAGATTCCGCCAGGTTATAGTTAATCGTTTCATATATATTTGTATATTTATATAAGGAATTTTTCGATTTTCTTCGCCGAACAGAAAATCTGATACCGCGGGTCCAGGCCCCGCCTCCGCGGCCTTTACCGATTGGACATATCGATTGGTAATCAGACAGCGATGGACAAGCACGATAGCCAATGGTAGTATCGGCTCGTGTCGGGCACTGCCTCCTCATAGTTTGATCGACAGGTGCACAACCAATAATGTGTACAGTGTTATTCCATACGCTAACACCGCCCAGATATCGGAGATTGTGATGGACGGCTGTGGGACCCAATGCTCTGTAAAATGGAAGCAACGGACTCCAGTAGCCAATCAGAGAATAGTTTGTCTATACCACCCGCCCCAACCTGTACGTGATTGATGCTCAAAGTGACCAATAGCCGCAGTGCTGTGTTATGTATAACAATACATATCAGGTGTATTCTCAGTTACCTCACGCTTTCGGCATTTTGTATTTTGATAGCGCATGGGAGATTAGAGTGATATGACACAAAGAAATGGCATTACATTGTAGTGACACATACTATGAAATCAGTAAATGGCTATGAAATAGCAAAGCATTATGGAAACTAGTGTGTGTAATGGTGTGATCAGACTACAAGGAAAAACATCAAATGACTGACATTTTGGGCAATTATAGGGTAAAAGAAATGTAGATGTCATTATAGCAGCCCTTTACTTAGAAACTGATTAAAGGCATATCTACTTTTTCTGGATTATGAATGCATCTGAGAGGAGAATCAGTAGTGTATACAATCATTTTTTTTGCATGGAAAAAAATCCCCAAATAAACATTAATAAACTTACCCTAGAGTTTGCTAAATCTCTTGAGTTTGCAAGCAGTTGGTTTTTAGAATTAATACCCTGGATATCTCTGCTAAAATTAGCATAACATTCATAATTTGTTGTGGCCATCACATGAGGCTAATACATTGCTTCAGTTTGTGATAGTAGTTTGTGCAGCAAGGCATTATGTGATGTGTAGTCGCCTGCACAAGGAAGCAAGGAGGAGCTAAGACACTGCTCTGTAGATCTCGGCACTGTGCTGCTGTCTTGAAGGTTAGTTACACAGTAATTGATGTTGAAAAAATACTTTTAGTCCCTCAAGTTCAACCTTTTTAGGTTCTCCTCTGGTCTGCAATATGCAGATTAATTGTTAATTGATCCAGAGGAAGGCAAACAGAAAAAACCCAAGTGAAACATTGCCAATTGTCTCAAAAGGGAAACAAATATATATAAAATTCCTTCCTGACCCCAGATACTGGCGATCGGATTCCTCCCTGGATCAATACTCCCTCTCTAATTATCCAGGATAATCCTGAATGCCCTTTTTATTTAAAAACTAGAATATTGCCCGTCAAAAAATTATGGGAATCAAATTGTAAGTGAGCTAATGCTGATTGGTGTATGGTAATGAACTAAATAATACATTAATAAAGGAATATACTTTACCTATTTTTAAGTAATATATGCAGGAAGCATTGTGCTGAAGAGCTGACAATCTGTTTTCATGTTGCTGCAGCATACAATGTGTGTTTTCAGTGCTGTGGAGCTGCTGTGTAAGTGTCAGCAATGTGTGCAGTGTGTAGTGTAAATAGTGTGCGTGCGCGAGGGGAAACCGTTAGGGTAGCGGTGTACTTCCGCATTATGTAAGTTAGTGTTGTGAAATGGTGCCTAATGTGTGGTACACGGCTGTTCTTGATTTTGCATCCTTCTTCTTGGAGCTCGTCCGGCTTTTTCGGAAAATCCGTATGTGTTTGGTGGTGTTTTGCGTCTTTAGGGTCCTGTAGCCTCGTTTTCGTTTTTTCCGGCGGCCATTTTTTCTCTTGCTTAGGTGATTTTCGGGTGTCTAAACTCTTCAATTTGGACTTAAATGGAGGTGTAACTTTACTTGCAGAGGTCCTGGGTGCCCCCTCTTGCTGTGGGTAAGCTTTTTATGTGTTTGTTGTGTGTATTTATTGTGTTTAGAATGTTTTGAGGTTCGCGTGGGTCGGCTGTTAAAGTCGTAATTTTGCGAGGTTGTAATGTTTTTTTTGTCTAAGTCCTGCGTGTCGTATTTCTGTGTCGTAAGTCCGTAAATGTTGCGAGGTCTGCAGTTGCTGGCAAGGAGCGCCTTCGCGAGGGCCGCAGCGTTAGCAACAACATTTGACAACCCGCAGTTATGACAACTATATATGTGATATATTCAATCCCTTTTTAAAGTTATCTATGAAATTCGTATGCTCCTCTTCAACAGTTCATTTTATCTTTTTAAAAGTAATAAATAATACCATTTGTACTCCTCTAACTTGTATCTCTATTACCAAATCACGACAATCCTTTTCTTACAGCAGTGGGTAAAACACTGCAAGACCCCTTTTAAAGTCATATTTACAATTCATGGATTATGAATGCATCTGATAGAGAAGTAGGATATGAAAATATTTTTTGCATGAAAAACTTCAGACAAGGAATGCCCTGAAAACCCCTAGCTAAATTAGCATAAAATTCATAATTCGTTTTGGCCACTCACAGGCAGCTATAACATTGTTACAATTTCTGGGAAATCAGTTTCTGTAAAGCATTATGGAATGTGTAGTCCCTACCACAATGAAGCAAGGAGGATCTCAGATATTGCTACTGTGGATTTCTGCATTGTTCTGCTGTTGGCTTGAAGGTATTATAAGGTAAAAACCTTCTTGAATGCAGTGTTTCTATTGGCTAGCACCAGGTGCCTATATGAGCAGCTCTAAGGGTGTGAAAGCCAAATATTTTTAAAATAAATTAAATCTTTATATGTATAGAATGAACCAATGTAATGTTTGTTTCCCATATAAACGGCTTGCTTGGCTTCGCAAACAAAGATTTAAGAGGGATGTTGTCCACATCTGCGGGTGTGCTGATGGCTGAGGAGGCCAATGCAGGACAGCTAGACTCGACCGCAGTGGTTCCAAGTTAAAGATTGCTCTGGGTTGTGTGCAGCAGTGACACAATTTTTCCTCCGCCTGCCAGGCCATTGATATGTTCGTCGCGGGCACTCGGCCCCCCCAGGGCCGCGTGCGCGCCTATCATAGCTAAAGGCCTCTTCTGTCGGCCCGCCTTATATGCTATAAATCGGCAGCACCATCTGAGGCTTTCTGGTATCCAGCAGAACTTGTCATTGGCAGCTCCAGGAAACAGCAGTATAGCACTGCAAACACAGCTTCTCCAAAACAGTTCACCTATGGTATCTGTGTGAGCAAACTTTCACACAGTCCTCTCTTTGCAGCAATCCAAACAGCTGACAGCTCTCTTGGCTAGCTGTAACTCCCCGGCTCCTCACAGCTTGTGTCCTTGGCTAGGCCTAAGAGACTGTGGCCGTAGCTTCCACACTCAGCTCACGCGACTTAGGCCAGAGCCTAATCACCCTTCCTTTCCCTGTGTGTGTTTTAAAAGGCTTATCACACAAAAATAAGAGCATTAACAATAAATTGGTCAGTACCCAAATTTGTACATTTCCAAAGCAAGCCCTCTTTGGCTACCGGATTTATCCATTCCATTCGTGCAAAGGATGTAAATATATGTGTATAAGACAGAGAAAAAAAAACAGATTTGGTAGCAATCTTGAGATAAAAAAATGCTGTATGAGTAGAGTGATCTACTGTTTAAAATTTCCTGTGATAAATACTATGGGCCCTATTCAATTTAAAGCCCGCAACTCCATCGTTGTATTCCGTATGTCTGCAAGTGTGTTGCAGGCTCCCATTCGTCTCCGATTACGATGCTATTCAATTGCTCAAGCCCGCAAGTTACTAGCCCGAAACCGTAAACTATGCACTGGTTCGTAGCAGTTCAGGGCGGGAACATGATCAATTAAGCAAGCCCGTAACCTGTCCTTATGCGATCAGATTTGGAAAATAAAGAATTATGAAAATGAATGCCAATACTGTTCTAGTCCATATGGGTGGCATGATATGTATTAACCGAGATTGATTTAACCCTGAAATGAAACAAAAATGAATTTAATTTCCTTCCGATTTGCGAGCTTGAGACTGATGCGCAATTCATTTTGAATGTCTTTCATCGCTTTCCCCGTTATTTACAGTGCAGTAGTGATTTTTTTATTTGCATTTACAGTGCAACGAATAGGTGTTTAAACCCCCTTGCTGGTTCTCTCTAGCACTCGTAGGATTTTCTCCTTCTTTTGCCATTTACGGGTGTGAAAACATTTGTGGGCTTGGGGAAATTAAATAATTGAATAGCGATTTGCGATTTTATCCATTGTAACTCTTGCGAAAGTGACACATCAAAGGCTTCGGGAGGCTGTAAGTTATGAGTTTAACCATCGCAATATTTTCAAGGCCGTAACTCGTAACCTGTTTGGCACCAGCAAAAAGACGCCAATTGAATAGCAAATTAACTTGCGACCGCACTTACGAGCTACAGTAACAGGCGAAAGCTCAATTAAATCGAGGTCTATATGGGTATAACCAAAAGAGAACTCAGAAGGAGGCTATTCTACCATGTTAATGATATAAAAAATGCACCCAAAATAAAAAAATTTATGGATGCAAATCCATGCAATACAAAAGATCTAAAATGTTGGGGCCTGGAATCCATCCAATAAGGAAAAAGAGGTGTCATTGACACTACATTCCTTACAAAAGAATGTAGATCACTATGAAACCATTAGATATAATGTTGCAAAGGTTTGAAAAGCTTCTCAAAACAGAATTGTCATCTGCTGTGCAAGAAATCAAAACTGAAATTCAGAATTTGGGTCAAAGAATGCATGTTTTGGAAACTCTTACAGATCAAATTCTAGGTACACACACCAGAGATAGAGCTGAAATTGCTAAGATTTGTCACTTATCGACAATTTAGAAGAAAAGTTAGAGGATCTGGACAACAAATCCCGTTGTCACAATATTCGGATGAGAGGCGTTCCAAAGGCTATTGTGGACATTTTACCCTACCTGAATAAACTCATAAGATCTATTCTACCCAAAGCATCAGAAAGATCATTGAAAATTAAGAGATCCCACAGAGCCTTGGGTGCAACAATAAGGCCCGACCAATCAAGAATATCATTATTAGATTTTTACTTCAGAACGCCAGATATATGGTTCTGAACTCCCCTAGAAATATGGAGACAATCTCTGGATTGGACAGATCCAACTCCTGATCTTGCTCCAATAACATGGGCGAAAAGTAGACCACTGACAAAAAATAACATTAAATACAGGTGGGGTTTTCCTTTCTACCTAAAATTCCAGCATGAAACTTGATCTTATACAGTTTATAATACAGAAGAAAGATGTAAACTCTTCCTTAAACGCAACTTGATCTCTGAAGATGATCTGTGTGATCATAAAGGAACTGATCTTATTCCAAGACCTTTAAGGCAATATATTAGGCTCAGAGAGAAAAATGCCAGAAAAGGACAGAATACTCTCCTAAGATCATTGAGTCACTGGCAGCAGTTGCAGAGTGTCCATTTCCATCCTAGTCAGTCACCTCCATCTACTCTTTTAAGGTGATCTTAGTCTGGAGTTTCTGCTGGTTTATTCTGTTTAACTATACACTGCTGAGATATATCTACAATTTTGACCCCTAATCTGTTAATACTGAGATTAGTTTTTATATAAATAAGGGGGGCCGAGATATAGTTGTATAAGTAGCAAGGGCAGTTCTATTGCATTAGTGAGATCTGTTGAGTTGGCCTGTCTAATTTTTATTGCAAAGTTATAGTCTGTTTAATTAGAACTGCATTTTATTAAAGTTTACCTTAAGTGACAGTCAACCTTATCCACTCTCTGCCCTACGCACAATTGTGTATTATGTTTAATCAACATGAAGTTGCTTGCTTCTTTATCTTATTCATTATATTTTATGTGTTTGATTATGCTCTTTATTATCCATGCATTCACACTTGTTCCCTTGGCTTATCTGCTCTGTTCCTCCCAGGTCTTGGTGGTGCTGAGACCTCGATTCCCCTTTGGATACTTCCTACCTCCTGATTTGTTTGGGATTAAACCTAACTATATATTTATTTACAAATAATGTAAAGAGCTTTAACTCTCCTTTCAAGAGACGGAAGTCCTTTATTTTCTAAAAAAACAAATAACCCTCAGTCCTATTAATTCGGGAAATACAATTTGCAAAAGATAGGGTCCCTACATTTATGCATTAAGCATACCCTATTTTTAATATGGTTAGCCAGTCTTCAAAGAGGACAGAGGCAGCTATTTCACTCCAAAAATATTTCCCATTTATAGTATGCCCTGATTGTGAGTTTCATTATATTATCCTGATTGGGCATTTCCTCGGCACCAGAATATATTTTGTCTCCCTATATTCCCCCAACTACATCTCCTTATGACACACTGCTACAGTTATTAAATAATCTAGAAACTCTAGATGTGGGCGAGGTGGTTATATGGGGATCTAAATCTTATACTAGATTCCATATTAGACCATTCTTTAGCACAGCAAGATAAGCGTGATATAACCAAGTTGAAGTAAATATCAACTCATTTGACTGGCTTGCACCTCATGGATGCCTGGAAAGCCCTTTGCCCTCAGGAAAGAGAATACACTTTTTTCCTCTACTCATAGATTATATTAGAAAATAGATATATTTTTGCTGGATTTTACGTTGCTAGACTTGATAGGGCCTGTTGATATAATCTCTTGTCTTTGGTCTGGTCACTATATGATTAAAATCTGTCTGGGCCTGGCCTCCCTACTGGCACAGTAGACTTGGAGCCTGGAGTGATTTTATCATTATTATTACTAGTGACTTGCCCGTCAAAAAATTACGGCAATAAGATTGTAAGGCAGGTAATGGTGTTTGGTTCAGAGATTAATTTTGTTGGTGTTTCAAGATGCTTCGGCGCACATTGCAAGCCTCACGCTGAGTGCCTTTGGCGCTCTTTGCGAGGTTGTTGATTGTTTGTGTGCTATGAGCATTGTTTTTTTTGCTAATGCTAATGAAATAATTAATAAAATAATACATGAATATACTTTACCTATTTTGAAAAAATATCTGCAGGAAGTATTGTGCAGAAGAGCTGGCAATCTGTTTAGATGTTGCTGCAGCATACAATGTGTGTTTTGAGGGCTGTGGAGCTGCTGTGTAAGTGTCAGTAATGTGTGCAGTGTGTAGTGTAAATAGTGTGCGTGCGTGAGCAAAATCCATTAGGGTAGCTGTGTACTTCCGCATTCTGTAAGTTAGTGTTGGGAAATGACGCCTAATGTGTGGTATGCCTCTGTGGCTGATTCGGCGTCCTTGTTTTTGGATCGCGTTTCTCTTTTTCGGAAAATCCGTAGGTGTTTGGGGGTGTTTTGCTTCTTTAGAGTCCTGTAGCCTCGTTTTCGTTTTTTTCGGCGGCCATTTTTTCTCTCGCTTAGGGGATTTTAGGGTGTCTAAACTCTTCTATTTCGAGTGAAATTGAGGTGTAACTTCAGTTTTCGAGGTCTTGGGTGCCCCCCCCCCCCCCCCCTTGCTGTAGGTAAGCTTTTTACCCTCGCTTCGCCAACACGCAGCGTTAGCAACAGCCGGCATGCTCACAACTACCGTATTGGTCCGAATATAAGCCGCACCTTTTTTCCGATTTTTGAGCTTGCGAGTTACAGATGCCACTTATATTCGCGACTGTAAAAAAAATCATTACCTCTTTGCGAACTTTGCTTGTTACGTGTGCGGCTTCTATTCACGAACGCAAAATTACTGCCGAATTGCTTGATTGCAAGTTAAGGGTGCTGATTTTTGTGCTTGAGACTGCGGTATTGAATAGCGATTTACGGTTTTAGTGATTCTAACATCCTGTAAGGCCTGTAACCTGCAAAAAAAGCTACAGTGCTAATTAGAAAGCCTGTTTCTTGCAGTGGCTGATCACTTTGAGAGTCTTTTTCTCTCCAATTTTACGGGTGCGGCTTATATTTGAGTACTATCTTTTTTCTATTTTTTCCCCTTGAACTTTACTGGGTGCGGCTTATATGCGGGTGCGGCTTATATTCGGACCAATACGGTATATATGTGATCCTTTATTTGTAACGAGCCAACATATTCCATAATGCTGTACTGGAGTTAAGTACAGGTCAAAAACAATTTAATAAATTGCAAAAGATAATTTTATACTTTAAAGGACAATATGGTCTCCCTTTACAAGAGCACTTCTGTTGAATGAAACACTTAACTTAATAGGAATGCTAAATGACACTTTTAATTTGATCCCTGAAGGGTACAAATTATATTATATGACTCTTTCCCAGATATGGGATCATGGCGCCTGGCTGGAATCATGGGCTAATCTCTCCCCTCTCTTACTTATAGAATCCTTGAGACTTCTCTAAATATACTCCATTGGGTATATATTACCCCGGATATAATGTTCACTCATGGAAACCCTCTGGGTGTTCACTGTACTTCAGGGGATGCACAGACACAGGTTCTTTCACACATATCTGGGGATCTTGCCCATGAGTTCAGAAACTTTGGAGAACTGTGATGGTCTTGCCTCTGAAATTTTCAGCCTGAACTTGAGCCTCTCTCTAGTGCCCACAATACATGTTTGCAATTTTTGATGCTAGCTACAAAAAGGTGAGGCAGTAGAAATCTGATATTCTGAATATCTTAGCAATTAAAAACAATTTGAATTTCAAACTTTTATAAGTGAAAGACTTACACATCTGCTAGAACACTCAATGATGACTTTTTGCAGGTTTTGGAATTGTGGCTGGCCACTACTCATAGTCAATCTCTTGTCTAGTGGTTTGGCGACTTTGTTGGGGGCTTACAATTTTTTTATGGGGAGGGCTCTCTGAGAAGTTGTAGGTCATTTGCCTTTTTGTGATTTCAGTAAGTCTGCCCCGACCATGGGACAATATGGAGGGAAGCTACTTTTTATATATGTTTCTAGGGAAGGCACAGGAGAAGCGGGGGTGACAAAATGGAAACATGGAAATTCATTTTTTTTCTTTTCTTTCTTTAGTTTCTTAATATTACGTTATGTGTTCATAATGGTTATTATTTAAAATAGTTGTAAGTAAAAGAAAGGCAAAGATATCTTGTTTCAGAATTGGATCAGTGTTTTGGTTTGTTTTATATGGTACAAATGTAAATCTGTAAGATACTTATAAATATTTAATGTCTGCCTTGACTGTTTCCATTAATGGATGTGTTTCATGTTGTAACATACGCTTCTTTCTAATAAAATCTGAAAGTTATAAAAAAAGAATACTGGTGGATACATAAGCTTGACTAAATAAAACTGAATTGCTTTATTAATTACAGCATATTCTTGAAATAATTACATTAAATGAGTGAAACAATAACATGAGTGGATACTCATGGCTGACTTATTAACCATGATACTGCCCCACACCATTTATTTATATATATATATATATATATATATATATATATATATATATATATATATATATATATATATATATATATATATATAATTATATTCTTTAGGCCCTCACACTTTTAATTGATATATATATACGGTATATTTTCTCACATTATTTTTTTTAAACTGTATTTGATTTTCTAACAATCAGGATCTATTATTTACCATTATATTAGTGTATTTAGGTACTATTAATCACTTTTGGTGTTAGCACAATTATACAAGCCGCCCACTAAAAATAAATTAAGTTATCATTATTATTTTTTACATTTAACTTACATCAAGCATCAATTATTCATAATCTCTTTACCACTTTTCCTTACATAATTTTGACAAGTATTAAGTCAATCAGACTCCACAAGCCCTTAATCTTTCTGGTCTACAATTCTAATGGACATTAAATACAATATTTTACCATTATACTATAATAATGTATACAGTTGCTGCATACATTTTATTATGTCTACTGACACAAAGTGTATTTAATACAGATCTACCTTCGTTTAATGGAAGTTCTGGAACGTACATAAATGGCATAATCTAATTTAGTACTTATTTTCAAATTATGTTGGTATTGAGAAACAATGCATATTTAGTCTATACAACTAATATCACACACAATTTGTTGAGGAAATAAGGCACGTAAAATTGGTCCAAATTCAATAGATTATTATTGTACAATGAAGCAG
This sequence comes from Discoglossus pictus, assembly GCA_027410445.1. NCBI lineage: Eukaryota > Metazoa > Chordata > Amphibia > Anura > Alytidae > Discoglossus > Discoglossus pictus. The sequence goes on from JAPZIH010001278.1 coordinate 13,451, forward strand.
GATTACAAAAGAGACAGAGTTTTAGCACTTTCAAAGTAATTCAGCTGGTGCGCACACCATCAGATAAAACTGTGTCTTTTATACTTTTTGAAGACATCCCAGTATTGTGGTTTGACCAATCCAAGTCTCTGCCCATTCTCCATCTCTGAGTTTCCTTATCTTGTACTCGCAGTAGTTGGGTGGCTGACTTCAGCAATTGACAGTAAATTTGTGCACGCAACAGAATAGATGAACCAAGCAGAAAAAACTTTTGTTTAAAGTGGCTTTTATGCATCAATTTGATATTAAGCACAGGGCAAGATATGGGCAGTTAATATTTTCTTTAACAATTCTCACCCTTTTGATAATTTATTATCACACACATTTATTTCCTTTCATTTCTTGTTTGACTAACTAACAGCCTGCCTAACTGGAAGTGACCCCCTAGACAGCCCGTATTACACAGATAAGCTGCCTAGACAGTGGGATTCCGGCATCCATTCCAGGCTGCCTACCTGGTGACGATTTCCTCTAAGCATTTACATTTATTAGTAACGCACAAGCATGGAATCTCTATCAGAATGGATAACAGCAGCCAGAGATGCACCCCACCACAGACCTAGGCTAAATCCTACACACTGGGTTCCCCTATTTAAAACAAATGCAATGCCCAAACTGGTGTGGTGCAACTTTGGATTCCCCTTGCAGAGATGATGTCGTCCACCTGGCTCAGAAAAATGGCAAGAGGGTCTGCAGGAGAGGCAGGCAGTCGAGCTAGGCTACCAGACGGTCATGTCTGTACCTGTTGTATCATATCCTTAGGCAATGAGAGTATCCGCCTTTTTGCTGCAACGAGAAACACAAATTACTAACAACTTCCAGGCAATTAAGCACATCAAAATCAATCCTATCAACACCACTATGGGTTTTAAGAAATTTGAAAGCATATGTTAAATCAAACACCAATAGATCCCATCCAGGAGAAGGGGTTCCATCCTTCTTTAGATATATCTCTAGCTTGTTGTTGCAACTGTTTTACTTTGCTCAAGTGTGCCTCTATGGGGTCATGGGTGTCCTCAACCCAGGTACAGCATTCTGAGCCTATGATAGCACAAGTTCCCCCTTCTATAGCTAGCAGATAATCGAAAGCCATTCTGTTCTGTAGGGCAACTTTTCTGACTTGGGCTAACTCTTCATTTAGGGCATGGATAGAACTTGAAGTTGCTCCCATGGGAAGCCATGAGTATGCCTTATTGCCACAAATGTAATAGAGTCCTTGTCTCAAGACCTTGGGAATTATCTTACCATGATTTCCCAGCCACTTTTGAAACCATACCATATTGTGTTGCACATGACTTTGACAGCTCCACTCATCTTCGTCTGTTTGTTCAGGGCAAGAACACCTGGGGGCACACAAAGCTTTCAATGTTGGGCAAAAACATAAGTTGTTACAACCCGCATCTACCATATAACATAGTGTATCATTAGGTTCCATGTTAAATGTTAGGGTAGCATTTCTGCAATCTGTTTCCCCCACATGTACCTTGGGTAAACTGGCAAAGTGACTTTTTATTTTTGCTATGTGATTCACGTACATGGGCCCCAGACACATTGTAGGTGGATAAATTATACCAGCAATTTCTAAATATGTCCCTTGATCTGAGAGGGCATTATGAGTAGAGTGATCTATTTGAACCTCATAACTATAATCTGTTAAATTAAAATCATTCATTGATATTGGTACACCAATTTAAGTGATTCCTTTATGAGTGGCAGGAATATGGGAACATATCCAGCAGTCTATAGAGTTCAGCTGCTTGGCAGTTTGTTGATGTAGGAGCCAGATGGAATTTGTCTGCTTCCCGGTGTCCACCTGTGCATGAAAGTATAAAACAGAAAAACAAGCAGAGCAGTACATGCATTTTGACAGTTTGTTAATCCTTTTTGTCCCCAGTGGCCTTACCCTTTTAACACAGTTTTTATCACTGACCTGGAAATCTACTAGTTTACAGTGGGAAGCGGTATCCGGTTTGGTTTCCCTTCGACCTTGACTGAGGTGGGTGTGGTCATTAATACCTGGTATGGGCCATCAAATCGGGGCTCTAAATGTCTCCTCAACAACATAATCAGTTAAAAAAGCATACTGTCCATGTAGTTCTTGTGGAAAGAAAAGGCTTATCAGTGGTGGTCTGCCAAACAAAATCTAAAATGGTGAAAGGCCATGTTTTCCCTTTGGGGTATGCCTCACTGCAAAATAGGCCAATGGTAAGGCTTGTACCCAGGTAAGGGTTGTCTCCTCACACTAGAGAGGTTGCAAGCTGCTCTATCTCTTCTGCCTCTTCCCTTACTGACTCTCCTCTCTCTGCTGATCTGTTCTCACTAATGTTGTCTTAGTCTCTACAGTAAAAATACCTTGGGCCTTTTGCTGTCTCTGGTAGGATTCTACAGTCCATCTACTCCAAGCTGCTTTCCCATTTGGTTCTACTAATTTTTGTTTACATTTTTTGGAGAGATTCTCTGAGCAAGATAATTAAAAGGTTCCCCCTTTGGGAATCCCAAAATCCATTCCCTTAGTCAGCTTGCTCCACTTTGGCAGATGCTGGCTGACCCACCCGCCATATTTCTTACTCATACTCTCCTGTGGGGTAGGAGGACTCTTTGGACGTTCTTTAGGGTGACGCAGTATCACCCTTGCTAAGATCGTTTCCCATGACCCAGCTATGATGGAGGGGACTCTTACCCTTCTCTCTCAATTCTAAGCAACACTGTGGCTGTCAGGGAAATTCCCACACTATAAATCCCGGCTTTTGATCTCTCAAAATTTTCCAACAGAACCAAATGATAAACAGCAGGCAGACTATCCCAAATAGTATCTGGCTTCTTATATCATCTAAGTCAAACCACGCTAAGGCGCTTGACCTAACAGTCTGATTATTCATGGGAGACAATTCTGCTACAGCTCTGGGACATGCCCTTTAGTATGGGAGAGTACAGGCTCAAACCAGCGTGACCAGTGTAGTTTAGAGCCAAAGCCGAGAGGTGATCAAAGGTCAGGGGTTTGCTCTTGTTCTCTGGGAGTAGCCCTGTACCCAATAGCTGCAGTGGACTGAAGCTGGATGCACCAACGATGTCCAAAGGCCGAGCACAGATGGTACCCAAAGACTTTGCACTTACAGACCAAGGCACACTTAGTAAAAAACACTGCATCAACCCACACTTAATCTTCTATGATGTTTTTCCCTTTGCTGTGCAGACTATGGTTAGTTACAATTTACTTGACAGAACACATTTGTGTCTGAGGCCGATAGGGTCCTCTTACTTAGCACATCACTGCCCCCGCTGGCTCTCTCCGTAGAGATGCATCTTGAGGCAGTACAATCATACGCCGTAAAGGACCTCTTGCATACTGATATGGTGGGTTTTATGCACCAGTATCCTCACTCACTCACACATTCATACCCAAAGATGTTAAAACATAAAACAGTTTTTCAGGTTCTTGGGAGGTCTGTACTTACAACAGGGGACAGAGGGTTTAGGAACAGAGGAAGGGAGAGCAATTGAGAAACAAAGGTTTTCACCTATTAGAGGCGCCGGTTGGTCCCCTGTCCTCAGTTTCAAGACCTGATTCCGTCCTCTGATCTTTTTACCTTTCCGGATTTCGGCACCATAATTGTTGAGGAAATAAGACACACGTGAAACAACTGGTCCAAATTCAATAGATTATTATTGTACAATGAAGCCGGATTACAAAACAAAGGGACAGAGTTTTAGCACGTTCAAAGTAATTCAGCTGACACACATTACAATCAGATAAAACAGTGTTTTTATCCTTTTTGAAGACGTCCCAGTAATGTGGTTTGACCAATCCAAGTCTCTGCCCATTCTCCATCTCTGAGTTTCCTTATCTTGTACTCGCAGTAGTTGGGTGGCTGACTTCAGTAATTGACAGTAAATTTGTGCATGCAACAGAATAGATGAACCAAACAGAAAAACTTTTGTTAAAAGTGGCTTTTAAGCATCAATTTGATATTAAGCACAGGGCAAGATATTGGCAGTTAATATTTTCTTTAACAGTAGCTAATGTGATAAGGATTTTATGAAAATATTAAAATTAGATTGACTATGGGCAATTATTTTACACCAATATATATTTCTACACTATGCACTTCAGTTATTAATGGTATAAAGACGCATTGTTTGCTAAATATATTCTGTTAATTTTTAAATAATTAGAATTTTCTAATTTCTCACAATACATAAAAAATGTTTTGCCGTACTAGACACGGTGCTGCCTGCACTTTATTTTGTTTTATTTTTGGTGGACAATATACTTTTATACTTAAACTATATTTATTACAATTGTTTCATTTTATTATATTTTTTATAAATACATTTCTTTCATGTCCCCTATTAAAACTCTTTTCAGGACATATTTATTAGTTTCACAGATCCATTCACCTTTCTGTTTTTGTATTTTTATATATATTTCTTTATCCTATCAAATTCCATTTTCTCATTATCTAGCCTACACTGCCCTCATTCATATAATCATTTTTCTTTAATCATGTCACTAGTTTTTTCTTTTTTTCCCATTATCTGTGCACCTGAGCCAGATACCTTTGTTGGAGCCATAACGGCTAAACGTGTTAGATGTCCATAGATCCAAAGACTTTTCACTGCAGTCTTTTAGCTTAGTCTGATGCAGAGGAACTATTCGCCTGCCAGAACCATACAAAACCTAATGCTGCAATTATAATTATTTTAAATATGCCTGTGTTTTAATGTATTTTAATGAGGAAATGATTTAATGAGTTTAATATTAGTCCTCAGTTTCTTTTTGGAGACACTTTGAATTATCAGTCAGTCAAGTCTGTCAGTGCAGTAAGGACTTTCATACACTTAATAGAGACCTCGAATTTTTAAATCTATCAAGTTGTATCTATAAATGTTATATAGTAAAAAAAAATATCACACTACAGCGGTTCTCCTGGGGTCTCTGCACATGAGGAAAATATGTGAATAACCCAAGGCTTGGGTAAACACTAATAAATTTACCCACCTGAATTCCCCTGGAAGTGTGCTTAGTTTCTCGGAGTGAGGGGTCAAGTCAAACTCATCTCTGGATGAAGGGTTGCTTTTGGGCCCAAGCATCCTTATTGGGTGGGGTGTAGGGCTTAGACCCCCACCCCTCAGCAGAGGGTTCACTGGCCATCATGCAAATTTTGCATGAAAACAGGAAAAAAAATCACAAATGTGAAGAGCGCTAATGTCAAACCAGCAAATGTCAAGGGCCGACTGTGTAATAGTTTAAACAAATATATATTGTTTTTCAATCACTCTTTAATTGTTTATTAATAAACCTACTTTTTTATTATCTAATTGAAAAATTTAGAGCCACCCAATAATTTCCTAAATGTTTTATTCTAAAAAAAGAATTTATTTTTCAAGGTCCAGAAATGATCTTCTAGGTATACAATATTCTCATTATAAGAAAAGCTATGTTTATCATCATCATCAAGTATGATCTTGTACTCAATCAGATTTTTGTCTTTATATCAAACTATGTTGTTGTTAAGTCGTTCAATCATGTCCGATTCTTAATGACCCTATGGACCTCAGCATGTCAGGTACATCTGTCAGCCACCGTCCCTCTAAGCTCTGTTAAGTTCATGTTCATCACTTCAATGATTTCATCTATCCATCTCTGCCTCTGTCATCCCCTTCTCTGTGTGCCTTAAATCTTTCTCAGCATCAGAATCTTTTCTAGAGAATCCTGTCTTCTCATGATATGACCAAAATATTTGAGCCTTATGGTCATACCTTCCAGTAAACAGTTTGTCTTGACTTTTTGAATTACTGATTTATTGGATCTTCTTGCAGTCAAAGGGATTCTAAGCAGTTTTCACCAACACCACAATTCAAAGGTGGTCAGCCTTCTTTATGGTCCAGCTTTCACATCCATTACTACTGGGAATACCATAGTTCTAACTATGCAGATCTTTGTTGATAGTGTAATATCGATTTTTTACTATCTTGTCCAAGCTTGCCATAGCTCCCTCCCCCCCCCCCTTCCCCAGACTCAAACAACTTTTAATTTTATGGCTACATGGGTAATTTCATGGCTACAGTCACCATCTATCTATCAGGAAGTGAGATTTGCCATGATCTTCATCTTCTTAATGTTGAGCAGCAGGCCAGCTTTTGCACGCTCTTCTTTTACCCTCTTCAATAATTCCTTTAGTTCCTCCTCACTTTCAGCCATCAAAGTAGTATCATCCGCACATCTGAGGTTGTTGATATTTCTTCTAGCAATATGGATTTCAGCTTTGAATTCCTCCAGCCCGGCCTTACGCATGATGTCCTCTGCATTTAAGTTAAATAAATACAGATTTCTGAGGATATGATCTGGTAACCTCATCTCTTTAAGAACATGCTATATTTTGTTGTGATCCACACAGGCAAAAGCTTTAGAATAATCTATGAATCAGAAGTAAAATATTTTTTTCTGGATCTCTCTTGCTTTCTCTATTATCCATTGGTAAATTGATTTCTTGTGCCTCTTCCTCTGCGTAACCCAGCTTGCACATCTGGTAGTTCCCGGTCCATATATTGTTGGAGCCGAGCTTGTAGGATCTTAAGCATTACCTTGCTGGCATGTGAAATGATTGCATTTTTTTGATAATTGAAGCACTCTTTGGCATTGCCTTTTTTAGGGATTGGACTGTAGACTAACCTTTTCCACTCTACTGTCCACTGTTGCGTTTTCCAAATTTGTTGGCATAAGGCAAGCAGCATTTTTACAGCATCTTCTTGTAGAATTTTGAATAGTTCAATTGGGATTCCATCAACTCCTGCATCCTTGTAATCAGCAAGGCATCCTAGGGAGTCCTCACTTTGCTCTCTAAGATTTCTGGCTCCAGCTCATTGGACAAACTATTGAGGTCATCTCTGCTGTTAAAATCCTTCCTGTGTAAATCTTCAGTGTATTCCTGACACCTCTTCTTTATCAGATCTTATTCTGTTACGTCCTTACCATTGTCTTTTATCATGCCCTCTTTGGAATTAAATCTTTACATCACTCTTTCTAGAATGTCTCCTTGTCTCTTCTTGCTATCCTCTGGAATTCTGTATTCAGTTTGACAAATCTTTTCCTATCTCCACTACATTTTGCTTTCCTTCTTTCTTAGGCTACTTTCAAAGCCTGCTCAGACAGTCAGTTTGCCTTCTTGGCTTTCTTTCTTTTGGGTATATTCTTTGTTGCTGTATCCTGGATAATGTCTATACATCCCACTTCCTGCCGTTTTTTTATATTTTAATGTCAATAATAAAAGGTAAGTCATATTCACATTTGCTGCAATGTTCTCTAATCATTCAGAGTATAGCTCCACCTATCTTTTACTGAGATTCCTTTTGCCTAATTATATTGCCTTCTTCCACCCAATTTACACATCTTTGTCTATTACAGCTGTCTGGGTCTGAGACACCACTTTCAAACCTCAAACCCTCTCTGAACTCACTCTCTGGGTCTCTGAACACAGCCGGCAATCCCCTCCCTCCCTGCCCCTCTCCAACCCGCCCTTGGCTAGCTTTAATTTATTTAATCACTCAAACTACTTGCAACTCATCAATCAACTGCATGTGATTACTATCCCTACTTAGATTACTCTACTGGCCACTATGTTTCCTTTTTCTTCCTTCCTCGTCATAAGCTCCTGCTTGTGTCTCAGACTAGCCTCCTCACTTTCTCCACATTATATCTCCAACACTTTTTTCATCTATCCTTCCCTGCTTTCCCCCCCTCTGCTCTGCTCTATCATGCTCCTTTCCTTTCTCCAGTCATTATTTAATTCATGTTCTAAAGCTCATGAAGCATCTCCTCTCCTCTCCCTGCTTATTTTGCCGGCTCCTGGAGATATATCTTCCAACCCTGACCCCTCACTCATTCCCTTCCCTCATCTGCCATGCTCAACCCCCAGGGCTGGTAACTCTGTCCTGACTCCATGTGTTTTTATTCTGCCCCTCTATGTCTTAAATGTACCCTCCACCACTCTGTAAAGCTAACCCCCGACTTTCCCACGTGCAGGCTATCTTATCTGACCACTAGGGGCAGATAACATATTACATACTAGAGCCCGTAGCCTCAAATGACTCTATATGAGATACCTTCCCTCTACCAGTAAAGAAAACCCTTTGCAAGTTTACACAACTTCCCACCTAATAAAAACTTTCACCTCCTTCCTCATCCTGCTATTCCTTATCTTTTTTCCTCAGGTTTCGGCCTCTTCCATCCCCTTTAGATTGTAAGTAGCGAGTTTCCTATCTAGTATGGTGCTTTGGGGAAAAGCACTTTCTAAAAAGATTCTAAGCTCAAAACAGGACCCTCCATTTTCTTCAGCTGTTAATATTATATTTTTCCCCTGATCTCTTCCCCTGTACAGCGCTACAGAATATGTTGGTGCGTTACAAATAAAAGTTAATAATAATAGCTCATAGATGTATGTTTTCTTTTTCTACTCTATTTTTGGATTCGGTCCCACGAGGTGGAGGTGCCACAACAACACTGCTCCATCTTGGCCAAGATTTGCCAATGGGAGATGGTAAACATTGCCAAAGAAACAATGAGGTGGAATGGAGCCAGATGGCAGCATGGCTCAGGATACGTTAACACACACGGGTGCAAGTGAAACCATTCCAGGGGTTCCTGTCCTCTAGCACTTGCTCCAGTACGTTAAAAAAGACGAAGATCCATAGTTAACAAGAGCCACGTTATTATACTTCCGAGTTTTGTTTATGACATATAATTATGTTTTATTTTCGTAGTATTCTTTGGTGTACTAGAGATTACATTTACTGGAAATGCTGTCTATATTTAAGATGTGAATGTTAGAGCCTTATTAACCTCGGACGGAGGACACATGCGCTATTCGGTTCGCCCCATATTCTTTATCATTGAGGAAACTTTGACCCTGCACCTCACAGTCAGCAGACACATTCCAGCCAATCAGCAGCATACACTCCCTTCCAGGGCCTTCCATCTGAAGGACAGCATACATTTTAGAATCATTCTGAAGCTGCATTCGTTGTGAGAGGACAGATAGTGTAGCTGCTGGAGATTTAATAGGGAAATAGATAGCCAGGCTGTGTATTTAGCTTCCACTACAGACCTGAAGGATTCATCTGATATCTGCTGCAAGGACAGCAACCCAAAAAGCCCTTTTTAGGACTAGAACATACTTTATTTAATTTTATATTTTTTTCTGTGTAATCTAATTGCATATGCCTGCCTGCAAGCGTGTGTGTGTGTGTGACAGGCTAACACCTAACAGCTTATATTGTGCTTATTTTCACTACTCCTACCTGGGGGTGTACCATACATTGAAAACAACCATTTTTTTCCTGTAATCTAATTTCAGTTGCCTGCCTGTGTCAGGCTCACAGCTAACATTCTGCTCTGTTTCACCAGTCATAGTTGGTGTACCATACATTGAAAAAAACAACCCTTTTTTCCTTTAATCTAATTTCAGTTGCCTGCCTGTGTCAGGCTCACAGCTTATATTGTGCTCAGTGAAATAAAACAACACTTTTTTGACTGTAATAGATTGAATAGCAATCGCCTGCTTACAGGCGTGCGTGTGAAGCCTATTGAATCTACTCTGCCAACTCTTGCCAGTGCACAGTGATACGTCATATCTGGTGCAACCGTAGTGTACAGTGACATAAAACAACACTTTTTTGACTGTAATCGATTGAATATCAGTTGCCTGCATACAGGCGTGTGTGTGAGGCCTACATCGCCTACTCTGCCAACTTTTGCCAGTGCACAGTGACACTCATATCTGGTGGCACCTTAGATTGCACGAGCAGTGCCCCAAATTTGAAGTGGGAGGACCGACCAAGCATCTTTTTCCATCTCCCGCTTCCAAAAATCCATGCCATATACACGTCCCCTGATAGGTGACGTAACAGGTATCAAACTGATAGGAATAAATAGTACAACTTAATACACCACACCTATCTGGTGGCACATTAAATTACATGTGCAGTGCCCCAAATTCGAAGTAGGAGGTCGGACCAAGCATATTTTTCCATCTCCCTGTTCCAAATATCAATGCCATATATACGTCCCCTAATAGTGGACGTAACAGGGATTAAACCAACCAAATGGGGAGTTTGCGGTTGTGCAAAGGGACTGTTTGCGGTTGTTTGCGGTGCATTAAACGGGGAGATTGGTCTGTTACTGTGAAGCGGGTGTAACCCTTACACTTACTGATCGATACAACATCATACCTGATGTTTTAAAGCATGTTATTCCAAACAATTTGGGAATGTTAGGTGATTTATGCCCTTTATGGCTTAAAACCAGACTCTGCATCAACTATGTAATTTTCCGTGGGAGTTTTGCCATGGTTCCCCCTCCGGCATGCCACACTATTGTGGCCATAAAGAGTCCCTGTGGGTTTTGAAATTCGCCTGCCCATTGAAGTCTATAACAGTTCGCCCGTTCGCGAACATTTGATGAAATTCGCGTCCGAGGTTTGCGAACCGATAATTTTATGTTCGCGACATCACTAATATCAAGTGCTCTAAGTTAGGGCACTGACGTAAATCGGCTACGGGTGCTTAGTTCTACATGAATGTTAATCTTTTGCTCCCCCAGGTTAGGGCACTAAGCCCACAGCAGTAAATCCTGCCTTAGCCGCAATAAATTTCTGTGTAGGGAGTTGCAAAACCAAGCTTTACTGATGATACAGGGCTCTAGGAGCCAATAGGTAATTCAAACGTCATGTATATTTTAATGAGTGGAAAGTGCTGTAACAAGTGCTGTAACTGCTGGGCAAGAAAAGTTTAGAGATATATATAAAGACATTTTTGTTTTTTATTAATGTATATTGATATTAAAAAGTTGTGACAATAGTATTTATAGCTTTAATAAATAAATATGTGTTTATTTTGTGTTAAAATATGATATATTTATAGACAATGCATTAGTGTATTTGTTCCTAGGCAATGTGGTTTTGTGACGTGCATTAACTCCTTGAGTACTGGGTTGTGTGTTGGCTGGCTTAATACTAACATATTTTTTACTTACACATATGTTCATATTGGATTGTTAAGTGACAAATAAATCTTTCTTCTGCTTTTTGCAGTTACGGCACTGGCCTGATTTGTGAGTGATTCATAAAATCTTATTAGCATAGGGCTTGGATGTCAAAGTGTAAGGGAGTAATTCATAATTTATTGTCAGAGCACCAATGAATGTAGATTGTTGGCATTGTTGTGCCGTTTACTCATGGCAGTGACTCGTAGCAGTTCTCTCGCAATGTTTTAGGGTTGGATGATTTACATAGCTAGGTAGGATTTACTGTGCTGCTAGGGCACTCACAATTGATTTTGCAGAAATATACATAGATATCATTCCCTTAAGAGCTCTCTGCTCTATTTAAAGTCATAGGGAAGATTCCCTTATTTTTGCATATCTAAACATCATATTATTAACAGGTGTTTAAAAGCTCCCAACAAACCATCCCTAGATAAAGTTCATAAGAAAATGATGTCTGTGTTCCTGTATATATATATTATACTAGGAAATTGCCCATCAAAAATAAAGGGAATAAAACTGTAAATCTGGCAATGCTGTTTGCCACACAATGTAATGATTTTGGCCCTCTGAGCACCTTCGGCGCTCATCGCGAGCCTCTCGCCCTGTGTACTTCAACTTTCCTGCTCTGCAATGATCACTTTTGGCGCTCATCGCAAGCACCACGATGAGGGCCTTCAGCGCTCATTGCATGGCTCGGTGCTCATTGAAAGCCTCTCCCCCTGTGTACTTTATAGGCCTTGCGCTTGATTACCTTCGGTGCTTATTGCTAGCATCTCCCCCCCATGTAGTTTAGGGGCCTCGCGATTAGTGTTACTGCCTTGGATTAAGTGTTACTGCCTTCGGGCTGTTTTTTACTGCCTTCGGCCCTGTTTTCATCCTGTTTTGTTTTTTCGGCCTCCATTTTTTTTCTCGCTTAGGCAATTTTCGATTGTGAAAAACGGCAATTTTTCCTCAAATTCACTTGCAACCTCACCCACAGACTCCCTGGCTCTCCCCCTGTGCTGTGTGTAAGGGAATTTGAGGCATAATTGTAGTTTTTTGGTGGTCTTTCCAGTGGCGTGATTCAGCGTTTTACGTGCTTCGGTCCTAAGTCCTACAGCCCTCGCTATTAGCGCCTGCGGCACTCATCGCAAGCCCATTAATGAGGCCTCAACTGCTTGCCTCGCTTAGCGAAGCTTGCAGTTGCGGCCCTTGCTCTGTGAGGGTCGCAATTATTTGACATTACATGACCAACATTGCAACGTGACAAACACTGACATCTATATATGTGATATATGAGTTGCAACCCCCCAGAGTGCTGGAGAGTTGCAGTCTAGAGGAGAGTTGCAGTCTAGGGGTTAGTTCAGCTTGTAATTAGGAGTAGGATATGCTATTAGCCATGTAAGAAGGAGAATAGCAACACGGTCAATCCTAAACCAACACTCCTCCCCTCTTTTCAGTAGAAAGCTTTGGTGGTTTCTCTCTCCCCTGAAGAACCATTTAGAAGTTGTAGAATGTTTTGGGGTGCACTTGACTAATGAGAAGGTTATGCATGGACCACTTAAGTAATTTTTTATGGGTTTAACAATACCTATATTATATTTATTTATATATTTTATTTATTTATTTATTAATGTATATTATATTCATTTCTAGAATTGTTTTGCAACACAGGATTCTGTGGATCACCTGAATGAAACGTACTGCCCATAATTTAGGTACCTCTGAATTATGCTATTGCTTTCCACATGGGTAATTAAGGGTTAATTTACAGTAACTCTTTGTCTCCCCAGATAACTTACAGGGAGTGCCCTGCAGCTAATAACAATATGAGAGCTGGCAAAATGCCACATTGCTTCTGTAGGCTGAAACTCTGGGAAAGAAGCTCTGGTAGAAAAACAGTGAGAAGACGAATCCCACTTTGACACCTGTCCACTCCCAGTGCTTCTTGGAAGGTATCTTTTACTCAGTATCTGATGAATAGAGATCAGGTAAAGACAAAACATCTATAGCACAACTAAGATTCCCTACCCTTTGTCCTTGTACCCAAAATGGCGAGACCTCTATGTTGGTCTCATGCTCGTCTCTGTTCTTCTCATGTAGTGTCCTACTTTCCTATCACACAATAGGTACAAGAGTAAATTGCTCTTGGCTGGTTCTGACACTATGCACAGTCATCCCGCCCTCCCACTACCTGTATCTCAGTCTGACTGACGTGCTGAAGCAGTCACCTGTATATGTATGTGTTGTGTGCTCATTATCTATTACCCAGGATGTATCATCACCAAACGTTACCGTGTAGTATACATTCAAGTCTACCTATGGAGCCTACAGGCACTTCCCACCAGTCAGTGCTGACAGGTAAGTCTAAATTTCTATAACTTTTTCCATTTTTAGGTATGTCTGTATATCATAGCACATCTTGATAACTAAAATCAAAGATAATAATTCTACTAATTTATGTTTTATGTATAAGTACCAAGAGTACGTATAATAACATAGCCTGGTTATTAACTCTACTTTTCTAAATGACAATAAAAAATGTAATTTGTCACCCATGTTCTACCATAGAGGCTAGGCAGTATTGTGTCCACAAACAAAATTGTGATCAATCTGGGTTTTTAAACCCACAATATTGGTTGGCAGTATAAAAATACTAAATGGGCATTGTTAGCAAGATCAATTGGGCACTGTATATTTGGGGGGCAATGTGAAATGTGTGTAGCTGTCTTAAAACTTTTTTCATTTTTCTCTATTTTTAGTAGTGGTAGGATCAATGGGGTTTCCTCATCCTTGTTTGTTAACATTGTTTATTTTAACCTGAATTTGGGATTGATTTCATAGACTTAACCTGTTATGAAATTGTTATGTTGCTACTACGAAAAGCCTCCCATTATTTCCAGTTTAATCAGGTCTTGTCTTGTTTATTTACTTGTCAAGTGGGATATATTAATCAAGTGGGAATAAAAAGTGGAGTTGCAAATCTTCCTTGTCAATGTTTTCTGAAGGAGCTGTTTATTACACACAGAAAACATGGGACATGGAGGTATTTTATGTGTTAACTCCACACTTGTCTTCACCTATCCCTACGTTTATCCTTCTTGATAATGTTGTACCCCAACAATGTTCATATTCTTAGAAAAAATGTTGTTTGCCCATTTACAACTTCTATTAATGGAGACTTCAATGTTTGAAGAAGGTAACTAGACTATACTACAGATGGGTTAAAATACTCTCCATGGTACGACTTCTTTTAATGGTCTATCTTCTTTCCATTGAAGTCAATGGAGCTGCCTCCTACTTTGAGATATCAAAATACTGCACAAACATGTAGAGTTGAATTTAAATCATCCTGATAGGAATACAGACAATATGGCTCTCATACACAAATCATACAAAAACTCATTTTTAAAAGAAAGTTGCAGAAAAACAAAGCTTCTCCCCATTTTGTTAAATTGTGACAAGACAAGGAAACACAAGAATCCTATTTCACTAAAAGAATCATGGAACAAACATGGAGTGGTAGAGGTTAAATAATAAAGCAATTCAAATGGGGCTACTGGATAGCTTGAGTGTAAAGGAAAAGTGATAGGCAATGACTGGCAAATGGCTATTCTCATTCATATTGATAATCTTAATATTTTAATACAGTAGACTCTCAGTTATCTGGCACCCATGGGGATTGGTAGATGCCGGATAAATGTTGTTTATTTTTGCTTGAGAGTTACATATAAAAGAGCCCTAGATTAGCTGCACATAGGATGCTCTGCTAAGTATATTTGTCAGTGAGGGCTGTTCTAGCAGCAGTAGCTTTCACTCCTCACTTACACACAGGTACGTTGGGCTGGAGGGTGCAGTGCTGAATCCGGGGAATGTAACGCCAACACTGCCCTGGCTCAGTTACTCATGCCTGGCTGCTTCCAGGTAAATATAAATTGCTGAGACATAGAGTGGATGAAATCCAAGCATGTAAGCATTTTGTGGCATGACAGCCTGGCTCCTGGCATTTGTTGAGCCCGGTAAATTTAAAATGTATTTAAAGTTTAGTATTCAATTTTTTTTCTGGTTGCGTGAGAGTTCTGGTTAACTGAGAGTCTACTGTAATCTACTCATTTAAAGGACCATTGCAGTTTGGTAGAAATGTCACATGCTTGTCAAGTATGTAACAAACTAACATTAGCTATCCAAGGCAAGAACATAAAATCATTTTTAGAGCAAATCATATATTTAGATTGTGTCATGCAAGATTCCATCTAACACTGCAAGTGTGCCTGTAGCTTGAGGGAAGGGTCATTCTATATGGCATTACCCATCCATAATGGTCTATTGTTAAATGTGCTATTTAGAGATCTTTTTTCAACATAACTCAATAGAAATCATATCTGAATCCACAGTTTCTCCTACTCCTTCCAGGCATCTAATCATTTTAGGAATACAATGGCTGTCAACATTAAAACAAAATTGAATTTAACAATTACAAATTAAAAGCTATAATTATATATTTCCAACGTAAAAAGATTTTGGATTTTATGAAGTAAATTTCTTTGAGATAACATATATGTCCTATAAGCAATTTACATTAAAGCCATCCATTCTTAGCTGTTCTATAATTCTGTGCTGTCCACACTCTCTGCTGGTTATAGATCCATGAATAAATAAATATACACACAAGAGACTAATAAAGAAGTACTGCTGTATGCCCATAAAATGAATACTCAGGAAATAAAATGTATTTTGCTCAAATTCTTTTTGTATCCAGAGTTTTCCTCCATGCCAATGTACTGGGACCAGTCAGAGATCCCTTGTGGAGCTAGTGACACCGATTTGCCCTTTTGGGCCTGTCTTTCTGCCCCTGCACTGAATCTTGACAATCTTATGGATGAGAAACCCATTGATGAAGAGCCTCCTCAGTTCACAGGTGAGTTTATATATTAGGTTGATACAGATGTACTCACTTTTAGTAGGTTTTTGTAAAGGGGAGTACGCAAAGGACCACTGTGGTTTGGTAAAAATTTCACCTGCTTGTAGCGTATGGAATAAAAAACACATTAGCAGTATGCAAGACAGGAACATACAGATATTTTAGAGAAATTCTTAAAATAAAGATGACTCTGTAGCATGGGGGATTTCATTAAGACTACAAGCCTGTAACTTAAGGTGGAAGGTTATACTATGGGGTCTTACACTGAGTTCTATGGCCAATTGTGCAATTTAGACAGGCAGTTTTCAACAGAATGTGCCTCACACCTGTCTCCTCTTTAGTTTCTCTCACACCGATCTTCTCACTCCTTCTCTCACACCTGCCTCCCAATTTCTTCTCTCGCACCTGTCTCCTATTTAGTTTCTATCCGATCTTCCCACTCCTTCTTACACCTGCCTCCCAATTTCTTCTCTCGCACCTGCCTCCCAATTTCTTCTCTCGCACCTGTCTCCCAATTTCTTCTCTCACACCTGCCTCCCAATTTCTTCTCTCACACCTGTCTCCTCATTCCTTCTCTCACACCTTCCTCCCGATTTTTATCTCTGACATCTGACTCCTCGTTGCTTCTCGCACACCTGACTTCTAGTTTCCCTTTTCTGACCTACCTCCCAATCCCTCCTTCTCCATATCCTTTCTCACCTACATCCCCACTCCCTCTCTCAAATCTGTATTCCCATTAATTATGTCCTTCATAGCTCCTCACTCCTTCTCTAACACTCCTTATTCATATTCTCACTATTAACCTTCCACTTTTTTCTATTAAATCTGTCCCCCAATTTCTTCCCAACTTTTTTCTAATACACATCTTCAGTCTTATTAAATTGTGATTCGGTAAATTTAAAAGGGCTCTATATAAGCACATAGCATATTTTATTTACAGAAGTTTTTAGTTAGTGAAGAACTTGCTTTTGGATAGAAGTTCTCTAACTAAAAACTTCTGTAAAAAAAGTATGCTCTGTGCTTAATTAGAGCCCTTTTAAATTTACCAAATTGCAATTTAATAAGGCTGCTTGTGTTTCCTTATTCCTTATATCACACCTGTGCTGCCTTTAACTCCTAGATCAATCGGCTGGTAATGAGAGATGTGCTGGAAAGCCATAATCTGCTGAGCAGAGGACCATGTAATAACAAGTGTTATTCTTCTCTTGGTCTGACCTCTTGAATGATACAACATGAGAGATATTCTTGGGAAATGACCATAAAATCACAGTGCTGTGTTTCACTTACATCCCTTTTTATGCACAAACAATAAAGCAGCCAACTGATTGTGTTATCACTTTCTAAAGCTGACATGTGTTTTGCATTATTTAACAAGTAGCATTAAAAGAACAAGCGGTTCCCGTTCTAGCTTTTCTGTTTTCCTTTTAATATAATTTCAAATCAATAATTCTTTATGAAAATATTGTCATGTTGAAATCATATTTTTAAATGTATAATAGGAATGTGATAGTTATATGTCTAGATAATGGAAATTCAGAGTATATCCATGTTTAAGCTTGTCGTTTGGATATTTATCTTCTATATACTTGTGAAACATGACAGGGGCGTGGAAATCATTATCCTGTAATGATAGAAACATACGGGCTACAAGAGCAAAATAACCAAACACAGAAAGAGCTGTCAGCAAGATGTGATCAGGGTGTTCTCTGTACAGCCTGTGGGTTACACTCCATTATTTAGCCTATAAAATAATGCAATTAATTGAGAATTAGTGTAATAAATAGCTATGTGATACATCATGCATTATTCACTTGTCTAATTTTCTGATCCAAACACTGCTGAAGATTTTTTTGTTTCATTAGGTATATTAAGTGATAATCTATCTACAGTGTATCTATGTTTTGGATGGATAAAAATAATCCCATTGTATAATATCTGTTCCTGTCCAAATCATCCGTCTGTTGGCCATGTGTGCACACAGAGACAAGAATTTACACAGACCCAAAAGTTCTGGTATAAAACGTCTTGTATTCTTCCCAACGAACGACCCCCCCCCCCCCCCCAAATACAACATAGGAACTTATATAGTATAATAACAATCATACGACTCATTGTTAGACAGTGAGTGAGTTATTGATGGGTTGACAAGGTAGGAAGGGTCCTTCCTATATTTGGTCTCGGATGTTGATGTCATTATGGTCAGGTTATGTGAAGCTTCTGATTGGCTCTGGAAGGTGGCGGGGCTCATATCCTTATTTGGTCACGGATAAAAATGTCATCTTAGGACTCTCAGGATACAGCTCAGTAGCCATCTTAGGACTCTCAGGATAAAGAATAAAAGTAATTAGTGCCTTATCTTATGATATATTGTAAGGAAAGGAATGCAGCATAGACATAATATACATTTTCATGAATTTCGTCCACAACATCTATATGGCAATATATATATATATATATATATATATATATATATATATATATATATATATATATATGTGTATATATATATATATATATATATATATATATATATATATATATATATACAGTATATGAGGTTGACTAATGCCTATCAGAGTCATATAATAAAAAATTCTTGAGCTTTGCAAGATGTAAATCATGGCATATATGCCACCAATGCCAGATAATGTAGCAGCATGTGTGACGTCATGGGGGTTGGGGGCTTGCAAAGCTTTGGGGGACTTTTGGATTATTGGTAGCCCTGACTTGACAAGGGCTAATGGTATTCTTTCCTCCTTCTCTCCCCGGGACGCTGTCCTCCCAGCCTGAATAATTGAACTGTGACAATTGCATTCTTATTGTGTGTCATGTTATTCATGGAGAGGGCCACAATATTAGGATGATTGGAATTATTGTATTGTTGTGTGAATTTATTGATGTAACGGTGGCAAACAGTCATGACTGGTATGGAAATGCTGTATTTATTAGGGAGTTTAATAAAGTGTATTAACAGGGTCCCTGGGGCAGATGTGTCGCCAGTTATGAGGTGCTTGGTTGATATGGGATCCAGTACAGTTAATGAAGAGCTGGCCATCACCAGGGGACAGTGGACACTTAGGTGTGAATAGGGAAGCAAGCTGGGGCTGGGTAGATGCTATGTCTACAGAAGAGGTTTTACAATAGGGTCAGAGTTATGCGGTAACAGGTTTAGGGGATTTGGGAAGATTCAAGAGATTCAGACTTGTAGGAGCCAACCATTTGTCTATCGGACTAGCATGACACTGACGTGTGAATTCCTAAGTGAACAGGGTTTAAAAGAGCTAGCCATTTGAAGACAGTCGCAAAGAGATGGAGAAAGGTACTGATCCATCTTATTAATCATATTTTAATAAAACTCGAGTTG
Organism: Discoglossus pictus; assembly: GCA_027410445.1. Lineage (NCBI taxonomy): Eukaryota > Metazoa > Chordata > Amphibia > Anura > Alytidae > Discoglossus > Discoglossus pictus. The sequence goes on from JAPZIH010001278.1 coordinate 32,795, forward strand.
TAGTGTAATGTATAACCCCTCCTTTAAACTCTATGCCAGGATAAGCATGAGTACAATGCTGTTGTCTGCTGGGCAATAATTCCCTAGGAGTAAATATCGTTAATGTGCTCAAACTGCTAAGTGGTATGTCCCTGAGACAAGATATGGTCATGTTTATTCTCAAAAGGATTTCCCCTGGGGGTACTAATAACATATGATGCGTGGGGTTGCCAGCTAAGGGGGCCAAGTAAGGGATGCAACAAGTTAGCAATCAGGAGTACAGGAACATCAACCCCCCCCCGCCCCCCAGACATGATGTCTCAGTTGAGGAAATTAGCAAATGCCCCCAACCAAGTATAGAGAGCAAGAAGGAGATTCCTGATATGGACCTGGGGCTCCCTCCCTAGAATGAAGTGTTGGTGATTAAACATGATTGGACTGGGTTGTGTATAAATGTGCTGTGTTCATCAATAAAGGTGTTGTCAGTCTAGACTACACAATTGATGTGTAGGTTTAATTCCGAGGGAATAATAATCCTTATTACTGGGATTATTGCTGCTGAACCTGCTGGGACTCTGTTACACTCGGTAACATTTCCTGGGTGTCTCTCCTGATTCTTGTGGTTTGCTGGGCGCTTTGGTGGCTATAACCTGGGTTGGTTCTGTTCCTGCTATAAGAGATATACAAAGAACCAGACTGTCCTACTGGGTAGGTTTGAACCAGATTCTTATCAAGCCCAACATAAGTAGTAGATCATCACTGCTGGTGGCAGTCGCTGGGAATCCCTGTAAGAAAAATTGCAGGATGTCTGACTACCAGATCATTTCTGCTGCTAAGAATTATTCAGGAAGAGAGGCTTTGCTTCGACAGTGGGAACCACCAAGGCTGACATGATAAAGAAATTGCAGCAGGGTGAACAACTCCAACGAGTGAAGGGAAGCATGGAAACAAGGGAGGAGGTTTCAGAGCCTGACCCAGAGCCAGTTCCAGGGATATACAAAGAATCAGACTGTCCTACTGGGTAGGTTGGAATTAGGTTCTTATCAAGCACAACAGAAGCAGTAGGTCGTCACTGTATGGAGATATGAGTAAGAAATTTCAAGCATTTATTTGTACTGATTTGATACTTATCACTTTAGCCTCTAAAAAACCCTTGCAGTTTATTGTTATTGTGAGCTAACATAGTCCATGATTAAGACTGTGGAGTTGTTAAATATATCTGTTAAAATGTCATTGAAAATTCCTGAGCATTTTAAAAGCAGATCAGGGGAGAAGGGGTTAAAAAACAGGGGCTTCTATCAACATTGCTTCCCTTGACTGGTGCAAATGTGACATGCAAAATAAATGTTAAAATGAGTGGAAAGGTTTAAATTACTTGTCTAAACATTGCATGTCATGAGTATCAAATAAATTGATGGGATCACCAGGACATCCTCTATAACCAGGAGGAGGATTCTTGAGATTAGCCCACTTCCATGTATTGGTGAGATGGAAGGGTAACAATGAATGAATGAACAGGATATTCTAGTCACCTTTTCTGCCTACCTCTGTTGTGATGGGGTGATGAGATGTTATAATAAAAAAATAACCATTTCCCACAGTTAGATCACTGTACCCCTCAATGATTTCATGGTCTGGCGTGGGCAAATCTTCCTCTCGCCAAAGCTAATACTACTCTTTGTCTCCTGCAAGCACAGTGGGCTGGAAGAGGAACAATACATTTTATCTATTTAGTGTAATGGTTATACTTATTGTACTTAAGTACACTCCCTGATGTTTGTATGCACTGTTTTCAGTCTAAAAGTATTTGATGGAATTATTCCTTTTAGTCTGCATCATTCTTCCTTTTAGTCTGCATCATTCTTCCGGTGATGGCACAAGGAGTCCCTTTTAGGACAAACATTGCATCTCCAAGGGATGGGCTGTATCTGGACTGTTATTTCCCTGTGATCAGGGTGATCATAATTGTGGTACTCCCTGTATGACATGACATTAATGACATGTAGACATGTTTAGGATTTATGATATCCAGGGGCACTATGGACTTGTTGGGACTGAGACAACTAATATTGTCCCTGAATGGGCATGGGTTAAAGTGGCACAACCAATGCCTTTTCTGCAAAGAGATTGCTCCATCATCTGGGTACATGGACTAGTTTTGCCCTGATGGCGTGAGTTGGTTGATATTGCCTGTGGTAACATAGATGACTTACATGTAAACTGTTAAATATGAGAATCCCCATATCATGTTTGGTATCAAAATTACATGTTTCCCTGTGCAATATAGGAAAGCATGTCGCCTGAATCCTCTGGGGATAGGGTCAGAGTTATGGGGTACAAATGTAGGGGGTTTGGGAAGACTTCATATCTGACCACAGGTGGACTTTCATCTCAGTGGGGGTCCATGATACATAATCTCCCTTCCACCCTTCCTCGCAGACAGCCTACCTCCAGAACAGGACGATATGGTTCACCATTAAAGCTGACACCACATGATTGATAGGCAGGCCACATGGCTGGGAGCAGGAAGCGTGCGGATTGTATAAAGGGGATTGCTATTAAGGGCTGTGACTTGGTGGTGAGGGGTGACTAAAATGTATAAAATTGTTGGATGGATAACAAATAAAGGTTCTCAGTGTAGTCATACATAATTACGTGTGTGCTTGTTATTGAGGGAATAGTTAGCCCTGATCATAGGGGTTAAAAAATTCTACATCTGCCTAAAAGAGGAGTTACAGCCGGTAACTCAGGTGCTCTGTCTGATAATAATTTTTATGTTCCTGTGGTCATCCTGATTGTCCAATACTGGTCTGATTCCATCTTTGCTAGCAGGGATAACAAAACGAACCATCATGTATAGCTGGGTGGGTCAGAACCAGGTTCTGGGTGAGCCCAATTGAAGAAGCGATCATAACCCTTTCTATAAAATGTTAGTAGTGATTGTAAAAATAGTTTGCAGTACAATGTTGTAAAGTGGATTAGAAAGGCAGATTGAGGTAAAAATATCAAAAATATAAATGTACGTTTTAATAACGTTTCAAAATTATTTGTTACTACACTCAGTTGTGTCCATTAAGTATTGTTAACTTTTTAATTAAATATTGTCCCTGTTAAATTAATTATCCTCCCACATATTTATTTTTCTGATCTTACGTGGTAAGGAAACCTCTAAAAATGTTTATGTTCCTGGACAAACATATACAAATCCACTGGGAGGACAGAAATGTGAGAGGGGAATTCAGCAAACATTAATAAGCTGTATGAATGTTATTATTAAGCATTTTTTAAATAATTACAATTGTAATAATTACAATTTGAAACATGTTTATTTAGTTTAAGCTCATATTGTCTTTTTCATAAAAATTTGTTTTTTTTGCTCACCCTTTCATATACTGAGTTTACCTTTGGAGTGCATGGTTTTGCTGGGGCCTTCTGTGCATCAGATCACCATATTTCACCACCATCCGTTTTATACAGAGATACATTCCCAGGTGGGGCAAAGAAATATAACGCACACGATGCAAGTCCCTTAGTATTTTCCATCAGGCTTGTGCTGTATTAACAATGCATGGCACCATTTCTCTCTTTGTTTATCTCTGTATGCCTCAATTCCTCAGACTTGCTGGCCGCAGTGACAACATATCGAAGGAATTTGGACCAACAGGTTTCACAGGAGAAGACAAACCCTCTGATTGCAGTTTGTGGTGAGAACAATATCACCCAAATTACCACATTGTCACAGTGTACTGTCTGTGCCAACTAATACCCACTCATCAAGTTTATTCCCTTTGTTGACTCTTTTTTTATAAACAGGGATTGCGTGCTTCCCTGGGCTCTCTTGGATGTATGCTAATCTCTATTTCTATTATAATTCTCCTCCTCCTCCTCGTTTTGTCTGTTTCTTCTCAATCCCAACTGCTTCCTCTCTTGCTTCTTTTTTAATTGTAGCCAATTGTGTACGTCCCCTTGAAATTTGCCTCCCAATTCCTGGACTAATTTGGACTTTACATCACTCTGGATCCTATTGTAATCAACATCCTTGTACATTATATGTTTTTCATAATAATTAGTAATAAGTCCAAATATAGAAATTAAATAAATGTGCTGATGATATAAACAAAAATATTATAAAAACTAGAATTAATCATGGATACCATCCACTAAGGTTATTTTCTTATCCACTAAATGTCTGACTACCATATGTTATGTTCATAAAGTATATCATAGGCATTTTTAAACCTCTTAGGGCAATTTTTTTTACCACACACTATTTTGTCACATAATATTATGACACTCTCATTATGCTAATGTCAAGATATATGCACTAAAGATCCATAAGTAGAGATGCACCAGTAATTAAAACAACTTGCTAAATTCCCTCCCTATATGATTTGATTTCAATATTCTTGAAGGTGTTTAATCTAAGGAAAGCTGTTACAGGCTCGCAAAACTATTGCAAAAAAGTACAAACTATTAAATCCAATTTACCTGTCATCAAAGTATCCATTAGAATTAGTATAAAGAATATTATATTATTTCTAGAATGTATACAATTATGTAGAGAAATTTCTAAACACGGGAATATAATTGTATATAATGACTTCACCATTCTTCGTGCATATGATACTGCAGTTTGCCAGACAAATTCCTTCTTATGTAATGGTGAACTAAAAAATAGGCCTAATGTGAAAGCAGTTTTTCATGTTAAACCTATTTTTTAGTTCCCAATGAACATAAAAATACATGTGCAAACCAATTATGTAGCCATAAAATTTAATTTAAAAATACAGTTACCTCACCGACGCCTCTCCATCTCTCTCATTGTCCTGTGCACTACTGGAAGGAAGTTAAATATTTCAACTGAGATAACAATATTCAAGCCTTATGAAGACAGCCTAATCAATGTTATCATATCTGAAATCTTTAATTTAATTTCAGTTTTGCTACGCCAAAATGGAATGTTTTAACGCTTTCATAAGTGCTAATGTTAAGCTCATTAGTTTACAAGCCCAGTTGACACAGATGCTGCAACAAGTAAGCCTACATTTGATAATAGTTGCTTATAAAAGTGACAATTTTAAAGACTGTGTGTTACGATCAAACCTCTACTCCCTCCCTAACAGTGTGTGTCACTATTCTGCTATGGACCCTGGCCATCTATTCCCTGGTTGAGCTGCTAGGCTGGCTGACAAAGTGATGCCATCTCTCCCCATGCCTACTTGCCATCCTGCCTGTCATGATTTCATGATTCAGTGTGTTATAGGCAAGGGTTACTCCTTTTTATAGTGGTATATTTTTAGCAGTTCATGTTAAAAAAAATTGTAGTGTGCATATATTTGTGGATTGTATTACAAAAGGGCTGTGTTTGGATATATACACAAGAGATTCCCTGGGGAGATATCACAATCCCTAAGCCTTGTCTGAAATAATGTATTGATTAAGTTACAGTTTCAAACGTACAGCCACAAGTTTTGGGCGTAGGATCCCAAACAAATCTGGGGGGGGGGGATAAAGTTTAAAGAGACAAATAAAACTGTAGCTGCAATTCAACTCTACTCCCAGGACAGGCCGCAGGGACGGATCTACTGCTGGTGCACCTTTGCACCAGGGCCCTGCTCTGGGGAGCCCTACTGCTGCAGTGCCCCTCAAAAACTTTTTTTTTATTTCTTTGCGTAAATTCTCAATGCCCCTGGGCACCAAAGATCCACCCTCCCCCACCCCCCAATATAATTAAAAAGATATATCTATATATATATATATTTTATTTATATATATATATATATATATGTATATATATATATATATATATATATATATATATATATAATATAGTTCCTCTGTGTCTCTTCCCCCCAACCATGTGTCTCTTACCCCTCTTCTTCCCTTGTGTCTCTTCCCCCCTCCTCTGTCTCTTTTCCCCCTTTCCCTCCCCTGTGTTTCCTCCCCACTCTCCCTTCCCTTGTGTCTCTTCCCCATCTCCCACCCATGTGTCTCCCCCCCCCCTTCCTGTGCAATGCACATGCATTGAGCATGCGCTTCTCCCAGCACGATGCGTGGCTGACTGAGCGCAGTGCGTATGTGCGACCTCCCAGTGCAACTGGTAATTGCGAGATTGACTTGGCATGCTGTAAATCCCTGATCCTATTGCTGAGGAGAAAAGCCGACTGATTGAGGTGCAAAAAGAACTGATGGAACAGAGGAATAGCTGACCCTGTTCTGTGACTGCGGGATTGTACCTCCATGACCTGTGCTTTGAGGTTACCATAAAAGTTAAGGATGGCTCCCCCATGAATAAGCAACATGAGATCCAGCCAGACAGACACCTTTAAGTGCCAAATGGTTGCCCCACTGAACCGGAGAAGAGGGCTTCTAGAATAGTTTGCTGAGGATTGGCTGGAGTAGCCGATTTAAAACAGTATCCAACTCATCACAGAAGTTGGTACTGGCAGCTGATCAAGGACGAACCAAGATGTGCCAGTAGGAGTGGGGAAGCTGCAAGGAAGATGACGGCACTCGGCAGCGGCAAATGAGAGGTGCCATGGAAGGTGATAGCATGCCCCAGCGGCAAATGGGAGGGGGCATGGAGGGTGCTGATGCTTTCCAGTGGCAGATGGGAGGTGGCATGAAGAATGCAGATTCTCACCGGCAGCTGATGGCAAGTGACAGAGGATATCACCAGTACACAGTCGTCATAGCTGGTGCCATCAAAGGTTCCACCACCTGCTCAGCTGGGCTCAGGAGCATCACATTGGGAGGCACCTACAAAGTGTGACCTTTAGCTCAGGAAGATGAGGCCAAGATCAAATGCGATTCTCTTGAAGATCACTGAATCAGCCCCTACCTGCTGGTAATGAACATTCTGAAGAGGCAGTGGTGTGCCTTCTGAAGGTGATTGTGCATGCAGACTGCTCCTCATGAGGCTTGGTGGAGATGTTCCATGCTATCGCCAAGCCCAGGAGACTTTGCGGGCAGATCACTCCTTAGTAGCCCTGCCTGAGCTCTTCCATACTGGCAGCACTGCCTCGGATCCTAACACCAGGAGATTATGAGGCAAGATAGCTCCTCACGGAGCCCAGCATGGATGCCACACAGTTTAGGAGTTTTTTTTATGTGAAGAACTTGGGAAAGCTCTTCAAGGAACTTTGGTGGCTGAGATACAGAGGGCCTGTGTACTTTCCCCCATGTTGGATGCCCAAAGACTGCAAGAGAATGTGCCCATGCAGCCTCAGCCTGTGTAGATCTTGGCTGCTGTTGGACACTGGAGAGGGGGAGGGATTGTCACAATCAAACCCGTACTCCCACCCTTAAAAATGTGTATCAGTATTGAGCTATGGGCACTGGTAAACTATTCCATGGATGGGCTGCTAGGCTGGCTGACAAAGTTGCGTCATCCCACACAATGCTTACTTGCCATCCTGCCTTTCTTGAAACTTCAGACTGATCCTCCAGTCTTACATATTCATTGTACTGGGGATATCACATGAGTCAGTGTTCTATGGGAGAGGGTTGCTCTTATTATATTGTTCTATTGGATATAGTAGTTTAGCACTTCAAGTTAAAACACATTTTGTTATTATGTTTTTTGTTATTATGACAGGTAAAAATACTGAACTCAAATGGACAACGTTCAAATCCTTACTACATATACATACTTATCACCATATACCATGTGGAAATAAAAGTAGAAGGAGTAAATCACAGCCCATGTGGCTTAGCAATAACTTAAAGTTGAAGATGAGGAGTAAAAAACAGGTATTTAACTTATACAAACAAGAGGGGACAAAGACTGCTTTACAGGAGTACAAGGAAGTCAACAAGGCTTGCAAAAGCGCTATTAGACTGGCTAAAATAGAAAATGAAAAGTTAATTGCAAAGGAGAGTAAGACTAACCCTAAAATATTTTTAAAATATATAAATGGGAAGAAGGCGAGGAAGGAAGCTATAGGAACATTACAATGTGACACAGGCTGTCTGATAATTTGTGACCAGGAAAAGGCAGATGAGCTAAATAGGTTATTTTCTTCGGTATACACAAGGGAGGTACCAGTGGTTAGGACACTGCAACATAATGGGGCTACACTACCACCAAATAATTAGTTAACGCAGGAAGAAATCCAAAAGAGATTGGAAAAAATAAATGTTAATAAAGCCACGGGCAGATGATATTTAATACAAATAAATGTAAAGTTATGCATCTGGGAAGGAAACATAGCCATGCAATTTATATTTATATGCTTGTGGACAACCACCTAGGTAACAGTGCTCAAAGCCAAGCAGCAGCTGCAAAGGCAAGTACAATATTAGCATGTATTAAGAAGGTTATAGAAGCATGGGAGGCAAATATACAGTACAGCCTTACTAAATTGCGATTCAGCAAATTTAAAAGGGCTCTATTTAAGCACACAGCGTATTTTTTTTACAGACGTTTTTCTATCCAAAAGCAAGGTCTTCACTAACTAAAAACTTCTGTAAAAAAATATGCTATGAGCTCAAATAGAGCCCTATTCAATTGGCTGAATCACAATTTAATAAGGCTGATAATTCTGCCACTATACAAATCCCTAGTACACTCTCATTTGGAATATGGAGTACAATTTTGGGCACCACTTAATTAAAAGGACATTTTAGAGCTGAAATAGGTACAGAGAAGGGCAACAAAACTAATTAGGGGAATGGAGGGGATAAGTTATGAAGAAAGACTAACCAAATTAAACTTATTTTCTCTAGAAAAAGGTGTCTAAGAGGAGATATGATTACCTTATATAAATATATCCAGGGTCAATACAAGGCTTTGTCAAGTGAGCTTTTTGTGCCAAGAGGTTTTAAACTGACAAGAGGACATCCCTTGAGGTTAGAAGTAAAAAGATTCCACCGTAAAGAAAGAAAAGGGTTCTTCACAGTAAGGGTGGTTAATCTGTGGAATTCTCTACCAGAGGAGGTGGTGACAGCGGATTCAATAGATAACTTTAAAAAGGGATTGGATATATTTTTAAATAAAAAAAGGCATTCAGGGTTATCCTGGATAATTAGAGATAGTATTGATCCAGGGAGGAATCCGATCGCCAGTATTTGGGGTCAGGAAGGAATTTTATATATTTTTTCCCCCTTTTGAGACAATTGGCAAAGTTTCACTGGGTTTTTTTTTTTTTTGTTTGCTTTCCTCTGGATCAATTAACAGTTAACAATTAATCTGCCAATTGCAGATCAGAGGAGATCTAAAAAGGTTGAATTTGATGGACTAAAAGTATGTTTTCAACCTCAATTACTATGTAACATTACTAGTAACTTGAGTCATAAATAACAGTATCATGTTATGTTCAATTGTCTATTCTTTCTCTGTGAGTCCTCTCCCTCTCTGTGTTTGCCCTCTCGCTCTCTCTGCCCCCTGTCTCCCTCTGTTCCCTCTCTCTGCACCCTGTGTGCTCTCTGTCTCCTAATAATAAAAATATTTTTTTTTTTATCTTTTATACCCAATTATTCATTACTATAGGGATACATTTTCTCTTAGCATCTGATCCTGCGTGTCATTTTCTCAGCATGGTGTGTAAACTAATGAGATCCCATTAGACCTAATGAATGCACTGGCAATTGTATATGCAACATTCCAATTGCGGAGATTGGAACTTGCTGAGTATTCAAAGTATCCTCCCACATCAGCAAAAACAAGAATGATATACACTACATATATGCATGTAAATTATTTTCGGCTGTATTTTATTTTTCGATTCTATAAATGTTTTGCATATTTTAAGTGTAAATAGTATATTTGAAATATATGACCACAGTGATTCTGTAAGAGCAATTAACAGTGTAAGATATTGCATGCTTTTTTATATTTGTCTACAGCACTACTAACACTGTCTTTATTTTGTTATTGTTCTCTAATATGAATCTTAACAGAAGTAGCTGAAGGAAAGCCCCACACAGCTCTGAGAGAGAGAAGGAAGGGATCGAAAGGACACAAAACAAGTGAGTACAAAAGAGTTAGAGTGAAGCTGCAAAATATCAGTTACACTGAACAACCAACTGGATGTCATTGCCTGAGCAGCTTTGGAGCTTCTTCTTCAAGGAGAGTGTGAAATATGCAGCTAAATCTAGTCATAAACAACAATACATTGTCTACGTTTATTTCCCACAACCAGTGGTGAAGCTAGCGAATGGAGGGCCCTGGTACAAAATATATTGTTGGCCCCCCCTGGCTCAAAATTCAAACTCCCCTTGAAGAAGTTCCAAATATATATACAGTATCTCACGGTTTAGACATTAATGGCTGTGTGTTGAGTTATTTTGAGAGGACAGCAAATGTACACTGTTATACAGGCTGTGCACTTACTACTTTACATTGTAGCAGAGCGTCATTTCTTCAGTGTTGTCACATGAAAAGATATGATCAAATATTTACAAAAATGTGGGGATACTGTGGGATACTATATATATATATATATATATATATATATATATATATATATATATTTATATTTAAAAAAATGATCCCCCTGGGCTCCCTCAGCCTGACTGAATCCCCCTCTTGAGGGCTTCCCTGCCTCCCTTGCCGGTGCCGCTTCTTCCAGCTGGGACAGGGAATCCAGACTTATGTCACGTATATGTGACATAATTTGGGATTCCCTGCCAGGCGAAAAAAATAATAGGAAGCCAGGGATGTGCAGGGGATTCAGTGAAGCTGAGGGTGCACAGGGGGAACCCGGGGGTCACAGGGGAGGCCCAGGAGGGCATGGCCCAGTTGTGGGTTGACTGCAGTGGGGCCGTCTAGAGCATTTCGGTAGCTCTGCCTGTGCTGATAACCTTCTTCACTGATTCTCAGTGAGCAGGAAGGATATTCTCAGTAAGTAGGAATGATTTCTTAACCATCTCTTTTGATATTTGTCGGTCCATATGTTACCCAGTTATTATTCAGTTCAAATTGCTATTTTGTAGTCATCTAAAAACAGAACATTGTAAAAAATCACAATGTACACCATCATAAACATTTCAATTGAATACAATTTTATACAATTTAATGCTTTGCACTGTTGATAGTCAAAGGGTCAGTTATTTTCCATATGGACATTTGAATGACTAAAATTGATAACGAGTGAATTGTTATCAGAAAGCAGAAATGGAACACAACTTTTACATTTTTAACCTGCAATTATTATTTACTGAGGGGTCAAACTTTCTTCTCTCAGTTGATTATGCTTCTACTTTCACAGAAACATTTGCAAAACTGAGCTTTGCATTAGATCTAATGAATGAACTGGTAGTTGCAGTTGCCACATTTTCATAGTAAACATCCTGTGCATTCAAAGTCTCCTCCCAGCTCAGGAACCAGCTGAAACCATTTTGTTTAAGTTCTAATAACATTTTCCTATTGTTAAATGTAGTTCTGAAACATCTAGTTTAAATGTATGACCATAGTGGTCATTTAATATTTTCCCTTCCATAGGGCCTCATTCAATTGCGATTTTCACAATTGAATAGGGCTCTGTATAAGCACAAAGCATATTTTTTTACAGAAGTTTTTAGTTAGTGAACTTCTATCCAAAAGCAAGGTCTTCAATAACTAAAAACTTAAAAAAATATATGCTTTGTGCTTATATAGAGCCCTATTCAATTGGCCAAATCGCAATTGAATGAGGCCCATAGATGGAACATATAGGTTAAGATCTGTTAATTAAGATTTGTATAAACGAGCTAATGAGAGTTGTCTATCAGGCCAGACAATACACTTGTGGGAGTTTGTGCGAGATCTGCTGTTAAGTCCACAAAGGAATCAAGAAGCTGTATGCTGGGAGAATCGAAAAGAGGGAACCTTCAGAGTCATTAAGTCTGACATGTTCGCGCAATTATGGGGAGAACAAAAGAACAACAAATATATGAACTATGAGAAGCTAAGTCGAGCACTAAGGTGAGTGCGGAACCTCAATGCAAAATTTAGTTATTTGTCATTTTTTTTAGTTTTTGAGCATAATTTATTTAGTTATTGTGATGTTTTGTACATTTATACTGGATTTCTTTGGACTAGAGGGTTAGGCCACTGATCCAAGTACATGGATATTTAATGTGGACAGCGTCACTGCTTACATTCGGAGAGATGTGGTAGTAAGTGCAGCAAGCAGGAGAATAATTCCCAACATCAATGTATTTATTATAATAAAAGACATTGGGAAAACAGTGCTTATAGTAACTGTCTCCATAGCTGATCCCAGGTTTACTAAGCAGCAGCTCAACTATGAGTAACAGCTGACAAAAGCTCCCTATTGGACAGTGAGGTCACATAGTGCTGACTTCTCCCAAAGTGTGCTGACCATCTCCACATGCTGATATTCTCTGAGGGCCTCATTCAATTGCGATTTGGCAAAATGAATAGGGCTCTATATAAGCACATAGCATATTGTTTTACAGAAGTTTTTAGTTAGTGAACTTCTATCCAAAAGCAAAGTCTCTGTAAAAAAAAATGCTATGTGCTTATATAGAGCCCTTTTCAATTTGCCAAATTGCAATTGAATGAGGCCCTGAGAGAGGAGAACATGGCAACCTCCTCAAGAAAATAGAAAATAAGTAATACTTTGATATAATTAGACTAATAGAGCTTAATTATGCTAAATGCAACATATGTTCTGGTCCTATCCTGTTATGTTTACGGCACCAGTCCGCCGCTACAGTGCGGTGGCCAACCGCTAGATGGCGCTGCCGATATTCCAAGTGCCATATCATAGAGTCAAGGCTTAGGTAAACTGTTAGGGTTAGAATGAGGGTTAGGGTTAGGCTACCATTCTAAGCTTAGAACTGCTCTAACATATCAGCAGCGCTGCAAAATATCAGCAGCGCCATCTAGCGGTTGGTCGCCGCACTGCAGCAGCAGACCTGTGCCGTAACTATAAAAGGATAGATCCTATGTTCTTATAATAGTTCACTACCCCATTATAGTGTGTTGTCCATGGGTATATTTGAGTCAAGGTCCACAAGGCCTAGGGCAGCACATTTGTATTGGGCAGCCATATGCCTGAAGTTACCAATGCAATGTATGCACAGAAATATCTATTTAGATATCTGTAAGTGTACATAGCACTTGAATACTTACATATAGATTTAAGATGTTCTATATATGTGCTTGGTAAACTTAGGAGGAGTAGTAACAGGTTGTTTGGGGGTGCACATATCTGAATGGGCCTAGAGCTAAACTACAGATGTGTGATGGCTGAGGTAAATAGACACTACATCCCGTTGAGGGTTTATATCAACTAACAACTACAATTATTTTTATTTTTTTAATTATTTACAAATGATTGCTAAATACTTTTTTCAGTGGAAAATTAATATGCATTGCTCTGCCTTCTATATCACATGAACAGAGGTGTGAGCTAATGCTACTCTCATCCATGCCAAAGGAAACAAGAACACACCCAGAAATCTAAGTACATACAAATATATATATATAGTAGATGACCAAATGTTATTAATTGAGGGTTCCCTTTATTGCAGCCCACTAAAATGTATTTGCATGTAGCTAGTTTGTGTTTTTTTAGTACGCACCCTGAAAATGACAAACAACATGTTCAAAAAGGGACCGCCCTGGGGATGTCTTAACCTCTGTTTATGGATCAAACTCCAAAGTCCATGTGGTAGAAACTGCATGGAAAAAAATATTTCTAACCTGTAAATATTTGTAGCTATTTGGAAACTAGTGTGGAGACAAAAAATGATAAATATGTTGGTTTCTTCAATTGCATTGTACATATGATAAAACAAAACAAGTATAAAATAGAATAAAAAAATAGTTGGGTAAAACTAAATGAAAAGAAATGGGATTCTCAGTGACAAGATTAATTTTATATTAATTGTTCCATTCAGTTTTAGACAATCCAATCTCTCTCTGACAATAGCTAGTATAAGATTATGGTTTCCTCCCCTCTCTAATTATATTTATTAATAATAGCATGACATAACCTTTTCAAGGTACATCTCCTACCGATGTTTGTAGATTCATTGGAGTCTCAAGTTGCACATATTAATTATGAAAATCAAATGAATTTTAATATTACTAGTAACTTGCCTGTCTTAAATGACGATATATGTTATGTTCAATTGTTTGCTCAGTCTCTCTCTCGGTGTGCCATCTGTCTCTCTCTGTGCTCTCTGTCTCCCTCCCCCTTCTCTCTCCCTCTCCCTCCTCTTTCACCATCCCTTTCTCTCTCTCTCCCTTTCTTTCTCTCCCTTTCTCTCTCTCTTTCTTTCTCTCCCCCTTTCTCTCTCTATCCCCCCCTTTCTCTCTCTCTCTCCCTTTCTCTCTCTCCCCCTTCTCTCTCTCTCACGCCCCTTCTCTCGTCTCCCCCCGTTCGCTCTCTCATCCCCCCTTCTCTGTCTCTCTCGCCCTTCTCTCATCTCTTCTCACCCTTCTCTTCCCCCCTTTCCCCCCCCCCCCCCCTTTTCTCTCTCTCTCTCTCTCTCTCCCTTTCTCTCTCTCCCTTCTCTCTCTCTCTCACCCCTTCTCTCCCCCCCCTTCCCCCCCTTCTCTCTCTCTCTCATCTCCCCCCTTGTCATCTCTGCTCATCTCTCTCTCTCTCTTTCTCTCTCTCTCTCCCTTTCTCGTCTCTCATCTTTCCCTTATCTCTCTCTCTCTTCGACCTTCTCTCTCTCTCTCCCTTTCTCTCTCTCTCTCGTCCTTTCTCTCGTCTCTCTCCCCCTTTC
>JAPZIH010001279.1:0-47471 GCA_027410445.1 Discoglossus pictus
GTATTGGAATCTTTCACTTCTCGTACTGCTTAAGATAATGTTAAAAGTGGGTAGTGGTACAGCAGTGTTCATAGAGGTAAACTGTTTTTAAATGATATCTTTTGGCTGAAGATTTGCTTTGTTGCTGTCTACACATGTAATTTCATGTAATGTTTTATGTATGTTTAGAATTAATTAATTGTATAATATTCTATTATGCTCATCTGTATAAACTCACCTGTAACTGGCTTTATTTTTTGTAGGTTTATGTGTTTTCCATCATGAAGCTTGCTCAATGAAGGTGTAATACACAATTTAAATCAGTTCTTCATAAAAGGTGAAAGTGACAGACTGAGTATTTTTCATCTTATTGGAGACATAGACGCTTGTCTGATCCTTGCATTCTTTAAGAGGTATGTTATTTTCTTTAGTTGGACTCTAGAACCGCTCTTGTGGAGGCCCTCACTGGAGCCTGGAAGGGGGCCAGTGGCCGGGTACCTGCCATGGAGAAAATGGCTAGAGGTACCACGGCCCTGGGAGGCAATACCCTGACAGGCCGCAGCATGTTCTGCCACCTTGATGCCCCCGCTAATGCAATAAGCGTATGCCGTGATGCAGCCCAGGTTGTCGTCGCTGGCCGCAACATATTCAAGATTTACTCCATGGAGGAAGATCATTTTGCAGAAAAGCTAAATTTGAGGGTGGGCCGCAAGCCCTCCCTCAATTTCAGCTGTGCTGATGTTGTGTGGCACCAAATGGATGAGAATTTACTGGCTACTGCGGCAACTAATGGGGTAGTGGTGACCTGGAACTTGGGTAAACCATCCAGGAACAAGCAGGACCAGCTGTTCACCGAGCACAAAAGGACAGTGAACAAGGTTTGTTTCCACCCCACGGAAGTCTACATGTTGCTGAGCGGCTCACAGGACGGATACATGAAGTGTTTCGATCTGCGCAAGAAAGACTCCGTCAGCACGTTCTCAGGTGATTTGAAGCAATGCTTTCTGAACTTCAGTTTAAGGTTTTATTTTTTTATCTTTTAGTCCAAGATCTAATGGCATCAAAACCATAACTATTTTAAATTGTAATCCCCCTCTTCAGCATCTGAACTCAGTTACTTAAGTCAGACAAATCTTGAGGGCCAGGAATCCATGACTCCAAAAAAGTTTACGGTTCGCTCCTAACTATTGCTATATATTTAATCCAGACTCTGGCTCCTGAAAAATGGTTGTCAGACTTCTAATTAACCTGGCTGGCTCCTAATTTTCAAATAAAATATTCGAACCCTTGACTTAAGTTATACTGAAACTAAGCTGGTCAGTCAGATTGCAATAACTATGTGTTAATAACCTAATTCTATTAGCAAAGTACACATATAAATAAAATAACAAGGATGAATTGCCTATAACAGTGGGGGCATAAGCCACAAGAGCATGCCTATTTGGTATAGGTTAGGACAGAGTGGGCAAGGTTGGTCCTGGAGAGCCCCACACAGGCCAGAATTTGAGGATATCCCTGCTGCATACAGTCAAACACTTCAGTCATCCTGATTGACTCAGCTGTGCACAGAAATGATAGCCTCAAATTCAGGACTGTGTAGGGTTCTCCAGTACCGGACTTACCCACCCCTGGGTTAGGATAATAAGAAATTATTATTTATCCAAATGGGCATTCTTGTGACTTATCAACCCTCACTTTGAGGGATAATTTATAATATGAAACATTAGGAGAAAAGGACATTTTCCATGTAATTTTAAGCTTAGAAATACTGAACTTTCAAACTAAATTATCTAACACTTCCAGTCAGTTATTTGTGACAGCTAGTTATACGTATGCCCTTCACCACAACAAGGTAGTGATCCAGAAGGGATTTGTGTACCTCAAAGAAGCTTTGAGCTATACCATGGGGTCACCCAAGATGGTCAGGTCATAATTCAGAGGTCAGACATATTGTGGTCCACTGGAGAAGGAACTCTTAACCTACTCCAGTATCTTTGCCAAGAAAACCTTATGGAGAAGCACACCGAGACACAAAGATGTGCGTGGCATGATGCGGTCCATAGGGTCACGGAGAGTCTAACACAGCTGTACTAATCTTAAGGCAGATTAGTTGCAAAGTTTCTGCTATTAAAAAGTTTATAAGGACTAGTTATTGAGCCTTTTGCTTTATGTATTTATGCTATTTTATCCGATAATTGTCCACCACTGAGTTATTATAAAATGTGGATCGATAGGCACCATTATAACACTGATCGTTAACTACACGATCACGGTAGTCCAAATATTTCATATATATATATATATGTTCCTATTCAAAAAAATTACAAAAATAGCTTTTACATGAAAAATAAGTGGTCTGTAGTGTAGATAAGTTACAATAAATGGATTGCTTCTTCTCTGTACCTAATATGTTACAGGAAACAAAGTAACCGTGAACCTTATGAAATACTGGAATATAACTCACTGTAACTTTTTTAATTCCAGCCTGTTGTATTAGTCATTTCTTCAATATGGCAACAATCAAGGCCGAAAATAATTGCACATATTACATTTAAAGGAAGTTTTCATTTTTTTGAAACCTAATAAAATAATCTGTTCTATGTCTTCTTCACATGATTTATATTGTAAAAATAGAGCTTCAGTGCCCCTTTACTAACGGTGCTCCTGATTGTTAAATAAATCTTACATTGTTTCATACCCCAAATTTGCTTTTATTCGTAAAAGTGACCCATCCTTTTCATCCTTGTAAAAGTGACCTAAACACTGGCATTGTTGTAGCTGTTTCTCTAAACAAAATAATTTTAGAGATATACTACATTTTTCTGAGTGGTTCAATCAAATTGTGGGCTGAATTTGCTGATTTTTTGCTTTTGTGGTGGAAGAAAAAGATGTCTGTGTTACCATGCAATTTGACACTATCCCTACACAAATCCAAATGTAGATCTATATACTGGTATACTGAGCCACACAGAATACACAATAAATAATGTTTTATATCACAAGAGATTTAGTTTGGAACCATTTGTTGCTGATTTTTTTTTTATTTTTTTTTATTGTAGCCATGAGAGAGAGTAGTTGGTTTTGCATAGAGATCCCTAACTCAGGTGGTGCAATGCCCTGACAAACTAATTTGGGTGTGCTAGGCGGTGTTGATTTTGTTCAAACCGTCCTTTTTTTTTATATGGACATTAAAAGTAAATTTTAACCATGTAGCCATCATTTTTTTTTCATGCAAACACATGCTTTTCAAATAAAAAAACATTTTCTTTGAAAATACTTGTGAGCAAATTTGCCTTTAGCGTTCCTTTTTAAAGCTAATTGGAAGCGTGCATCAACTACCTTGTCTTCTAATATCTACCTTCTGTACATAAACGCCTGTGTTCACAGCTGGGATTTCACCATGCATAACCTCCAGCTTTTTCTCAAGATGGCAAAGAGTTTGAGATGCAGCTTCATTGTATATTGCTTTTATACAGGAGTAACTGCAATTTTAAGGGGGGGGGGGGGGGGGGGGGGCTCCACAGTGCTGTTACAATCAAATACAGATCAACATAATTATTGGCTGATTTAATAATGAATGGATTCTCTCTAAAGTAATTATTCACAACGTTATTTATGTTTGGATTTGTAAAATAATTTAAGGTCTTTTTGTTTAGAGATTTTATGTCTCTTTCCCCTCCCTTCCCTCCCCCTTTTGTTATTGTCTTATTGGGTTAATATTGCAATTTGGCTTGTCCTCCTATGACAGTGTATCAAAAACGGTACCAGGAAGACACTGGTCCATAATTACTTAGCGGTGCTATTGGAGAAGACTCCTTCCGGTTCTAGAAGATATGTTGCAAAACATTCAGACACTCCGGTGCCTTCTGGAATAGCACTGTTAAATTAGTATGGACTATCTCCTTATTTCTGATTCCTTGGCTCTGTTCTCCTCCTTACAAGGACCTCCACTTTGCAGGTCAGTCCGAGAGCGTGAGAGATGTGCAGTTCAGTATTCGTGACTACTTCACTTTTGCTGCTACCTTTGAGAATGGAAATGTTCAGCTGTGGGACATTAGGAGGCCTGATCGAAGCGAGCGCATGTTCACTGCGCACAACGGTCCTGTCTTTTGCTGTGACTGGCACCCTGAGGACAGGTAAGTGGGTTTTCTCTGTCACTAAAGGGCCTTGCTTTGTTACTGCCCAGCACTGATTTTTTTTTCTGTGAAAAATAGTTGATCTAAAGTTGTTGTTGTTAGTTTTTTGTGTGGATATACATTTTATAGAAGCAAGTTAAGGAAAATTATTATTATTGTTATTATTATGGATTCTCTTCAAATAAATTATTCCCGATGTAATTTTTTTGACATGTAAAATTGTTAAAAAATGAAGGTCTTCTGTCCCGACTTTAAACAGACTTAGAATCTGTGGAAAGACTTCAATATTGCTGTCTGTTTACCAATGGGCCCCCATTCAGTCTGAGATAACTTGAGCTATTTTGTTATAAAGAATTGGTAAACATTGCAGATCCAAGCTTGTAGAGATTTATTTCAAAGGTGGTTCTACCAAGAACTGACTCTGGGAGTAATGCATATACAAACCACAAATATGTATATGCATTACTATCTATTTTAGGTCCTTGCAAGATAGGTGTAATTTTTAATGCATTAGTCTACCACAGAGGAAATTAATGCTCTCTCCTTTTTTTCCACAGAGGATGGCTGGCTACTGGTGGCCGTGACAAGATGGTGAAAGTTTGGGATATGAACACAAACCGTGCCAAGGAGATCTACTGTGTACAGACTATTGCATCAGTGGCTCGAGTTAAGTGGCGCCCTGAGAAGAAGTACCACATAGGGACTTGTTCTATGATGGTTGACCATAACATCTATGTATGGGATGTGCGCCGGCCTTTTATCCCATTTGCCACCTTTGAGGACCACAAGGATGTCACCACAGGTATAATGTGGAGACATCTACATGACCCTGATTTTCTTCTCTCTGGCTCCAAAGATAGCACTCTGTTCCAGCACATCTTCAGAGATGCCAGGAGGCCTATAGACCGTGCCAATCCAGAAGGACTATGCTATGGTCTTTTTGGAGACCTTGCCTTTGCAGCCAAGGAGAGCCTTATCTCTTCGTCCTCTTCTTCAAATGACTCCAACAGAAAGCCATATGACAGAAGACATCCCATTTTCTTTCTAAGAAAGCCAGATCCCGCTGAGCAATTTGAGAATATCTCCAGTGGTCTGTGTGTGTTTGAAGCAGGGGGTGGTGATATGGGTTGGTTTGTAGCCACAGCAGAGAGATATGCACTTGCAGGGCGACCCTTGGCAGAACTATGTGACCACAATGCCAAAGTGGCTAGAGAGCTGAACAGATGGCAGGTGAGTTAAACCATTCCGGATCCATAGAGATTGCACCTATAGGAAGACCATCTCACATGTAAATCATGTAGGCTGGCATCATTCCCATTGAATGGGCAGGATGATATTTTAGTATTGATTGTGTGTAAACCTGAGTAAATGTTGCATGAATGTTGTGAATCTTAATGCTTCAAATGCCAATGTAACAAAAAGGACACTGTGTAGGGTAAAGATTTATTGGAGTATTCATTGGAGAGTGAGAAGGATGCTCCATGCTGGGTTGTTTTGTTTCATTAATGCTGTGTTCCTTCCAGGTTGCTCAGACATGGACAATGCTAAGAATAATCTACTGCAGTCCTGGCACGGTACCACCCACGAATATGAATCATAGCATGAGCAAAACTGGCAATACACTGCCACTACTTAACAGGTAGGGACTATACTCTACTTAGTCTGTGTGTGTGTGTGTGTATATATATATATATATATATATATATATATATATATGTATATATGTATATATGTATATATATGTGTATATATATATATATATAAATATATATATATATATATATATATATATATATTTATATATATATATATATATATATATATAAATGTGTGTGTGTTATATTGTATGTAGCTAATGCAGCACCATCCTATTCATTCTTACAGCTTCAACCTCAAAGAAATGCCATCTGGCCTTGGCACTGAGGCTCGGCTAGAGCACAGCAAAGGAGATAGCCGTGCTGATAACATTTTATTAGATCCTGCTGCCATAAATAATGATGGTAAGATAAGCTTATTACTTATTAGAACAAAATATAAATTACCTTCAGCCATATGTAACACGTTTTTCTTACTATGTACTTCAGGTTTTGTCACTTTCTATATATATATATATGTATGTATGTATGTATGTATGTATGTATGTATGTGAATTTCAGATTTAGTGCACAAGAGTGCTAATTGCATCTAGTGAGTGCGATCACTCTGAGAAAAACTTGTGTGCTGAAAATCTACTACCTTAGATTTGTTTGTTTGTTTCTTGTAGATATTTAAACACCAAATGCTTTTTGAGAATAATGCTGGAAGTGCTTGACAATCAACTGTCTGGCTAACTGGACTTAAATTGCACTGGATTTTTTTTTCTATTAATGTGCAAAAGTGAATTAACCAACTATTTCCAATATATTACAGTAACTTTTAATAAAATGCAACAATGCAATATATTAACAATTGCAGACATATATTAACATCTTTTTTGGACAATATATAAACTGTATAATTGCAAACGTTGTTTATTATGGAATGTTTTTTTTTTATTTCCTCTGAGTATTTTGATCTTTAGGTTTTGGATGGAGTGATCATTCTGGTTAAAATGTACCCCAATTGGACAACAATAATTGTCTTCATTGTGCTTTTTTAATTGAATGTTTATGTAAATTATTTAAGTGCAATTTTTGGCTGGTTTCTCCAATGTAACAGCCGGTTTCACATAAAGTGCATTGTATTATATAAACCACTTGGAGAACAGCTTGGCCATTATTATACTGCATTTTGGACAGTAACATCTACAGTATGTTCTCACACGAAGTTAACCAAAATAATAAGATGTTGCTTTACTTTAAACAGTTATGATGCCTCATTACCCTATGGTGTTAATTACATAGTCTGTTGCAATGATTTTTGGTGGGTTGTAACACTTTCTATCCCTGGACAGAAAATGAGGAGACTGAAGGCAGTGATGTTCCTGCAGACTACTTGCTGGGAGATGTGGAGGGGGATGAGGATGAACTGTACATGATGGATCATGAGCATCAACACGGTGAGTCCTGTTCTAATTGGTTGTCTTGACTTGCCCATAATTAGTGGGTGCTACTTGATAGGCTGTTCTAACGACTTAGAGCTACATTTATCCTTTAGGATTATTGTCCCAATTAGTTTACAGTCTTGGACCCTCTTGACCCCTAATAGGTAGGGGGGAAGCAACTTTTCTAGTCTCTTAGAATTGAACCTCAGAGTTTCAGTTTTAAAAGCTAAATGGAAATCATTTTCTTCAAATGTTGATAATCAAATAAAATAAACTCTACTGTATGATCACTACAGTAGGTCTTTAAACCTATTATATCTATCCATAAGCACAGCTTGCCACCAGCTCAGGGTGAAGGGAATGTGGTTATAAAAAAATTCTTAACATTGTACTGGAAATAAGGTCTTTGAAATTCATCATCGTTTTTAAATAGCTTATATATTTCTTCTACAGCGGAAGAACAGGAGTATGTCCTTCCTCAAGAAGCCTTTCCTTTGCGCCATGAGATTATGGACAATCCCTCTGCCTTGGACCATCTACAAGACAAGGCTGATTCACCTCATGTTAGTGGAAATGAAGCCGAAACCGTTTCACTGACTCCAGTCGAGTCATTCTCGCTCATCTCCATTTCACACGCCTTGTATGAGAACAGACTCCCATCTGACTTCTTCAGCCCCACTGTGCGTGATATGTTGTGTTTCTACGCTGAACAAGGGGATGTGCAGATGGCAGCCTCTGTTCTCATTGTGCTTGGGGACAGAATACGGAAGGAGATAGATGAACAGACGCAGGTATTGAGTCATGGGTTTAAATATGCTTTCGTCTTGCAAAAGTTTTTTTGTAAATTTTATACAGTAGGATTTTATGTTTTTTAGTATAAAACTAAAATATAAGTTGGGGAAAAAAACTAAACATCCATTAGCCAAGAAAACTTTTTAGGAGCAGAGCAACCTGTAGAATATATCATACAAAGAAAGTAAAGGACCAGAAATTGCTCTACTTTAGCTCACCCTATTTATTTATTCACATTTTTTTATAGCGCTTTCAACTGTAAGATGGTTTATGGAGCATAACTGCAAGGTGTGGCAGCACTGGTTCAGGCATTAATCACAATACATATTTAAGCATAAATAAACAGGAGATGAGGGCTCTACCCATAAGCAAACAACCTAGAGCAGGGGTCACCAAACTTGGTCCTGGAGGGCCGCACCCAGGCCTGGATTTGTGGATATTCTTGCTGCAAACAGGTGAGACTATTGCTTCTTCAGTCATCCTGATTGACTCACCTGTGCACAGAAAGGAAATCCTCAAATCCAGGCCTGGGTGCGGCCCTCCAGGACCGAGTTTGGTGACCCCTGACCTAGAGTGTAAGGTTCTTTTTTCCGCAAACCCTGCTTGCATCATAAATGCTGGGAAAAACCTAGGGAATAGTAGGAGAAGATTGAAGCTGCGAATTAGCGTTTGAGAGAGAACTGTTGAGAGAAATATGAGCTAATATCAAGGTAATAAAACATTGCATACACATAGTGGAGAAGTGTAAGCAAAAGTTTTTTGCATTAGAGATATAAGGGAAGGTTTTATCAATCTACCCAAATATCATAAGCAGATTTACCTGTAAAGATGATTTCTTTTGATTTCCATTATATAGCTCAGTAGATGTTTGTCCTTTTTGTATTCCTTAGAATGTTGTAAACATAAGGGAGCTGGTGAGGTCCTGAATGAGGACGATTAGAACTGGGAATTAGGAGAGAGAGCTTGTTAACCTGCTTTGTGCGACTTATCATACACAGTAGACCAGGCAGGGATGGGCAGTGTTATTTCTGGAGTTCCAAACATGGTCCTGGATTTCTGAATTTCCCAACTGTGTACAGTTTATGCATTCACTACCTTAGCTGTGCGCATACAGGGAAGTACTGAAATCCTGGACCACGTTCATTCCAAGACTGATGTTGCCTATCCCTGAGGTAGACCGTCAACAATCCTACTGTATCTGTAAAGTATGCAAACAGCCTTCTAATGTAGTGTAGAAACTTATAATACATTGTGTCTTAAACTTCCTAAAACATTTCCTAATATTAAAATAGCACACTTAAACGAGGTTTGTGATTAAGCAGGTGTTGGGGAGGAGTGCTGTATTCTTTATGGTAAATATATGTATTGAAACAAAGTGGTATAAGTTTAACATGCCAATTCCCATATGTGAGGTATAAAGCCAACCTGTCACTGAAGGACTTGAAAAAAAGACTCTATGAAACAAGTCTAACCTTCTTCATAGAGCTCACTGGTCTATAAATATTTGTTTACAGTTCCTGTAACCATCTAAAACATAATACTTGAATTCTATTGCAAATAGATCAGTGTCTATTTCAGCTTGGCTTTAGTGTTAAAGTAGGAATATTGGTTTCCGTGCGGTATGATTTGTGATTAATATTCTATTTCTGCCAGGAGCACTGGTTCACATCCTATGTTGACCTACTCCAACGCTTCAAGTTGTGGAACGTTTCCAACCAGGTGATCAAGCTGAGTACCTGCAGTGCAATAAACTGTCTGAATCAGGCCTCTACCACACTGCATATCAACTGTTCCAATTGCAAGAGACCCATGAGCAACAAGGGATGGATTTGTGACCGGTGAGGACTGGTGGGACAAAGGGTAGGGGCAAGAGGAGGAAAGAATGAGTGAATATTACAGTGGAACAAGGGAGTAAACATTGGGATTGTGTATAGATGTAAAGACTTTAGAACAGGGATTGTCTTTGAGTTTAAAATTTAATTTCAGAGACCGTCATTCAATTGCGATTTTGCCAATTGAATATGGCTCTAAATAAGCACATAACATATATTTTTTAAAGAAGTTTTTAGTTTGTGCAAACCTTGCTTTTAGATAGATGCTTAGAGCCTCATTCAATTCCGAGTTGCCCAATTAAAATAGGGGTCTATATAAGCACATACAAAACATTTTCACAGAAATTTTTAGTTACTGAACCTCTATCCAAAACCAAGGTTTTAAACAACTAAAAATGATGTCAAAAAAATATGTTATGTGCTTATATAGAGCCCTATTCAATTGCCAATATTCAAATTGAATGAGGACCTTACTAAGTAAAAACTTCAAAAAAATATGTTATGTGTTTTATTTAGAACCCTATTCAATTGTCCAAAATAGCAATTGAATGAGGGCCATGGTGTTTTTTCACAAAGCACCTTACAAGATTGGGAACTTGCAAACTCACAATCTAAATATATTAATATATTCTAGTGACTTGCCCGTCAAAAATGGCGGGGCAATACAATTTAAAGCCAAGGCAATGCTGTTTGCCACACAATGTAAGGCTTTTGTGGACCTTTGGTGCTCATTGTGAGCCTATCCCCTCATGTTCTTCAATTGTCCGGCTTTGCAACGATCACCTTTTGGCGCTCATCGGAACAGAGATATATAAGTACAGTGTAAAATGGGCAAAAAATTTGGGTACATTGATTTAATAAATGAATATACTTTACCTATTTATATTTAATATGCCGCAATCAATATCCTGAAGAGCTAACAATCTATTTGGATTTTCCTGCATGTGAAAATGTACAGTTGGACTGTTGATCATCTGAGGAGAAAAAGTCAGCAATGTGGCAAGCGTGCAGTGTAAATATGCTGCGTGCGCAAGGCCAAACCGTGTGTTTAGTTGGCTAAGCGGCATTTTAGAATCCTAATGTTATGAGTTCTAAGTTAGTGTTTGTAAAATGGTGTCTTTCTTTCTATGTGTTGCTTGGCTTGCGAGCATTTTTCCATCCGTTGTAATGGTATATTTTGTATCTGCTACGTTCCTGGCAAACTTGTACGTGCCTGGTGGGTATTTTCGCGGCTGTGTCCTTTAGCCTCGTTTTCATTTTTTTTTGTCCTCCGTTTTTCTCTTTTGCTTAGCCGATTTTCAAGTGGCGAAACTCCTTTAAATTCGACTTTTATTCGCGTGCAACCTCACCCCCAGACATCCTGGCTGTCCCCCCGTGCTGTGTGTGATGTTTTTTTTAATGTTTTGTTGTTATTTTTCTGTGTTTTTTTTTATGTATGTGTTTCGGCCATTAACTTTGTATTTTTGTGACCTTGTATTTTTTATTTTTCTAAGTCCTGCGGGTCATATATATATATATATATTTTTTCTAAGCCCCCCGGTTGTTCAAGCCCCCCACCCCTGTGCGGCCCTCGCAGTTCTGCGAGCTCGCAAAGTGTGACAACTCGCAGTTTGACAACTATTATATGTGATCTGTTTTATGTTTTTTTTTAATATATATATATATATATATATATATATATATATATATATATATATATATATATATATATATATATATATATATATAAAAAATCTCAATTTATCAACATAAATGGATATCTACAGTCAGGTCCATAAATATTGGGACATCGACACAATTCTAATCTTTTTGGCTCTATACACCACCACAATGGATTTGAAATGAAACGAACAAGATGTGCTTTAACTGCAGACTTTCAGCTTTAATTTGAGGGTATTTACATCCAAATCAGGTGAACGATGTAGGAATTACAACAGTTTGTATATGTGCCTCCCACTTTTTAAGGGACCAAAAGTAATGGGACAGATTAACAGTCATAAAACAAACTTTCACTTTTTAATACTTGGTTGCAAATCCTTTGCAGTCAATTACAGCCTGAAGTCTGGAACGCATAGACATCACCAGACGCTGGGTTTCATCCCTGGTGATGCTCTGCCAGACCTCTATTGCAACTGTCTTCAGTTCCTGCTTGTTCTTGGGGCATTTTCCCTTCAGCTTTGTCTTCAGCAAGTGAAATGCATGCTCAATCGGATTCAGATTTGGTGATTGACTCGGGTGAAGGCCATTGCATAACATTCCACTTCTTTCCCTTAAAAACTCTTTGGATGCTTTTGCAGTATGCTTCTGGTCATTGTCCATCTGCACTGTGAAGCGCCGTCCAATGAGTTCTGAAGCATTTCGCTGAATATGAGCAGATAATATTGCCTGAAACACTTCAGAATTCATCCTGCTGCTTTTGTCAGCAGTGACATCATCAATAAATACAAGAGAACCAGTTCCATTGGCAGCCATACATGCCCACGCCATGACACTACCACCACCATGCTTCACTGATGAGGTGGTATGCTTTGGATCATGAGCAGTTCCTTTCCGTCTCCATACTCTTCTCTTCCCATCACTCTGGTACAAGTTGATCTTAGTCTCATCTGTCCATAGGATGTTGTTGCAGAACTGTGAAGGCTTTTTTAGGTGTCGTTTGGAAAACTCTAATCTGGCCTTCCTGTTTTTGAGGCTCACTAATGGTTTACATCTTGTGGTGAACCCTCTGTATTTACTCTGGTGAAGTCTTCTCTTGATTGTTGACTTTGACACACATACACCTACCTCCTGGAGAGTATTTTTGATCTGGCCAACTGTTGTGAAGGGTGTTTTCTTCACCAGGGAAATAATTCTTCGGTCATCCACCACAGTTGTTTTCCGTGGTCTTCCGGGTCTTTTGGTGTTGCTGAGCTCACCGGTGCGTTCTTTCTTTTTAAGTATGTTCCAAACAGTTGATTTGGCCACACCTAATGTTTTTGCTATCTCTCTGATGGGTTTGTTTTGTTTTTTCAGCCTAATGATGGCTTACTTCACTGATAGTGACAGCTCTTTGGATCTCATATTGAGAGTTAACAACAACAAATGCAAATAGCACACTTGAAATGAACACTGGAGCTTGTATCTGCTCTTTGTAAATGGGATAATGAGGGAATAACACACACATGGCCATGGAACAGCTGAGCAGCCAATTTTCTGATTACTTTTGGTCCCTTAAAAAGTGGGAGGCACATATACAAACTATTGTAATTCCTACACCGTTCACCTGATTTGGATGTAAATACCCTCAAATTAAAGCTGAAAGTCTGCAGTTAAAGCACATCTTGTTCGTTTCATTTCAAATCCATTGTGGTGGTGTATAGAGCCAAAAAGATTAGAATTGTGTCGATGTCCCAATATTTATGGACCTGACTGTATCTGTTTTCTCTATATAATCTCTAGTTGTATTAGTAGAGTGAGATGGCATACCTGTTGTAGGTAGTACTGAATTAACAACTGAGTGACTGGCTTGACCCTGATTTAAAACTCCTCAACCAAAGTTATTGCTTGTTTGAAATGGTAATAGTCATCTTGAATTAAAAAAGAGCAGCTTTTTCATGCTCTTTAATTAACAATAAGAATATTGAAAAACCATGGAGGTGCAGCACATTCAATCTAGTGGGAAAACGAGTTATCTTCGAAGTAGGCTTTCCTGTTTAAAGACCAAATAATTCATAATTACAGCTTTTTATGTCATTTCTTTCCCACTCATTGTTCATGTAGCAAAAAACATTTTTGTAATGTTTAAAACTTCTTTAAATACACAAGAGAAAAAATTAAAGGGATCAATGAATTTGCATTGTCCCTTTAAACCATTAATAAAGTGCAGTCTTACATCAACAGGTTTGTACTATGCACTATGTTTATATACAGAACAATGTCCACAATCATATTGTTACTGTGCCACCTTCTTGAGTGTGTGTGTGTGGAAGTGGTAAATGCTTTGACCACTAATTTCTTAGGATTTATTTAAACTTCATTATCTGTTTCTTTCCAGGTGTCGACAATGTGCCAGTATGTGTGCAGTGTGCCACCATGTGGTGAAGGGCCTTTTTGTTTGGTGTCAAGGCTGTGGCCACGGTGGCCATCTACAGCACATCATGAATTGGATGCAGACTAACTCCCAGTGCCCTGCAGGCTGCGGCCACCTCTGTGAATACAGCTGAAACTTTAGGAATGAAGTGTTGTGCAGCGACAACCTCTCTGCCACTAAACCTGTATATGGTTCCTAAAGATATGTAAACCAAGAGGGGCAATTGCCATAATTGCTCCTTATTCTTAAGTAAAAGTGCCCTAACTTGTTTAATCAAATGCCTGAAAGGACCACTGAAATCTGGAAAAAACATTTTACTCTAATCACATATTATTTTTTTATTTTATTTATAAATGTTTTTGTGAAATCTATGAAATATTTTGGGCTTGCCTTCTTTATTTTGTTGCTCACATTGCTCCTTATAGGGGCTAGTATTTCCCCCCCTCACATTCTCTTTTACAGAGATCCTCCATCTTGTTCAGCTGGAACTTGCAATAGAATATGCAAAGGTGATGTCACTGTTAAAGGTGCACACGGTTTGGCTGGTTTTACTTACAACAAGAAATGGGAAGCCTTCAGCCATCTGCTATTGTGATTGATCTCCTTAGCATGAAAAGAGCAAATTAAATGTAATACATATTCTTGTACTGTGCACAAAGCTTCCATGAATAAAAACAAATGAACGTGCCTAATTAATAGAACACAGATGACTGGATTCATAACGGCTATGTACCTGCTTTGTATATGTATACAGGCTTTTCTGCTAAAGGGGACACATTTCACAAAGGTCTAGCGGCTCCCCCTGTCATGTTATAAGGTTTTAATATGATGAAGGCAGATCTCTGTGAGGGGAACATGGCTGCTCCTATGCTAACCAATATGTGGCAAAATAAAGCAAGTAAGCACAAAATATTTCATATATTTCTATAAATTATTTTATAAAAAAAAAAACGTATAAGGTTAGTTTTGATTCAATGTAAAAGTATTTTTCCATGGTTCAATTGTCCTTTTTAATGAACAGTAAACTCATATCCTTAGATCCTTTCCATGATCCAGGTCATTGCCGGTTGCTAGTGTATATGAGACTTTTACACTGACCTCCCCTTTTTATATAAAGATCTACAAATGTCATTGCACCCACCAATCTATTCTAGTGCGCAAATTAGAGGGTTTGCCTTTTTTTCCTGTTTGCAAAAGACCAATCCTTTGGTTAAGGTAGGCAGCATGTCTTTAAAGGCACAGTACAAGTACATTCCCAATGTGACATTAATTTGAGGGCATTCATTTTTGCTCAGTAACACATTCTTTGGAGATCTTAGCAGGAATGATCGCTCACCATTTGCATACAAGGGGTTTGGTTTCTCCACCACCATTGTTAACAATGCACTAAACACCCACTGATCTGTGCATAGAGAGAGGTGCAATGCCATTTACTTGATATATACACAATTTATATGCATATACATACATTATTCCTAAAGCACTATCGAGTAAATACTTATTTTGCTGAATTGTAAACCTATTGATCTATAGTTTATTAGTCGCCTTTCAATTTTTGTTTTTATCTTGTATAAATGCAGCAAGGCACTCAGGATGTGGGTTACCAATAACCCATACCATTCAAGTGGATGGTATGACCCTTATGATAGATTACCTCATGATAACTCAACTCCTGCAGTTCATCCAAGGCAATGAAGGTATTAAAAGTAATATCTCCTTTTTTATATATGTATGTTTGTTTATTTATTGTGTGAAGTCATTTTGTAAATAGATCTTCAGCTGATGGGTGTGAAGGTGGCTTCCAGGCGGTCATGGGTTAAACATACCTCTTATTTGTATATATTTATATCCAAACGGTGTCTGATTGCCAGTGAGAATACCTTATGTGGCTGAGACATCACAATAAGGTATCCTTGCAAATTATTGATTTTGTTATAGTTCTTAAGTTCTAAGACCATGTATTCAAATACACAATATGAAACAGAATATATGTCTAATGAATGATGATTATTTTTGTTTTGTTTTGTGCCTTTCTCTTTTTTAGTTTTAAGTCAAGGTAGATGTTGAAATCTACAGCAATTTCAAGTTATGGTAACCCATGTATATGGAAGAGTAGTTCCAGCATCTCAAACTCAAAACCTTAAGCACAGCATTTCTTAAACAATCATTTTATCTTTTGTCCGGTGAGATCCCTGCAAGAGATTATTAGGACTTCAGCCATAACATTATAGTAATTTAGGACTTATAGTGATATAGAAAGACTGTCCTCTCCATAATACCTTATTTTGTGTGTGTGTGTTGTGTGTAAACTTCACTGGTGTATTATATACTATGCTAGGTTTTTCAGTATTTAAATGATAAAATATAATTGGTAATTTCTAGACTGTAATCTAAACACTATATATTCAATATACAAATAGTCAAAATGCTTTGCTAAGGCAAATTAATGAAAATAAATAAATCTAGAAGTCATTAAAGACAGTGATTATTTCATAAAGAAGTTAATTGTTAAACATATCTTTGCTTTCTTAGTGTTTGAATACATATGGAATCTTATATACTTTTCTACTTGTATGTTTCCTTTTGGACTTAAAAAAAAACAAATACTTCAGCTTTAACTCTTTTGGCTGGAGATTAAAAAAGAATAAAATGCTTTAGTGAATTATTTTTTGCAAATATCTGTTTTAATAGAAAAAGTGTAAATAATTATTTTCCACTTTAAAAAAAATATATATATATTTTTTCTTAAATACATAAACTCATACATGTACATTTTTGTAAATATGTTATTATATCTTTTCATGTGACAACACTGAAGAAATGCCTCTCTGCTACAATGTAAAGTAGTAAGTGTACAGCCTGTATAACAGTGTGAATTTGCTGTCCCCTTAAAATAACCCAACACACAGCCATTAATGTCTAAACCGTTGGCAACAAAAGTGAGTACACCCCTAAGTGGAAATGTCCAGATTGGGCCCAAAGTGTCAATATTTTGTGTGGCCACCATTATTTTCCAGCACTGCCTTAACCCTCATGGGCATGGAGTTCACCAGAGCTTCACAGGTTGCCTCTGGAGTCCTCTTCCACTTCTCCATGATGACATCACCGAGCTGGTGGATGTTAGAGACCTTGCACTCCCCCACCTTCCGTTTAAGGATGTCCCACAGATGCTCAATAATGGTTTAGCTCTGGAAACATGCTTGGCCAGTCCATCACCTTTACCTTCAGCTTCTTTAGCAAGGCAATGGTCGTCTTGGAGGTGTACTTGGGTCGTTATCATGTTGGTATACTGCCCTGCGGCCCAGTCTCCGAAGGGAGGGGATCATGCTCTGCTTCAGTATGTCACAGTACATGTGTGCAAGGTCTCTAACATCCACCAGCTCTGTGATGTCATCATGGAGGAATGGAAGAGGACACCGCTTTGAAGCATAGCATAGGATGGATTAGGCACACGTTAGATCTACTCAGAGACAGTGGCTGTTTTGATCTTAATGGATCTCAAGATGGACCAGGTATCTAGCTTGTGCTAACATAAATGAATGTAGTCTACCTAAAGAAGTATAGATGATGTATCCAAATGAAATCACTTGAATGATACTGTAGATTCCTAACAACATTAATTCATCTCAAGATTTCAAATTGCCAGAGGGATACATATTCTTAAAAAAATGATGCACTATTTCTTAACATTACTGAATAGTGTATTTTTGTAAGGTTTTTTTTTTTGCGTCTTGCAGTTGTTTCCAACTCTCTGTGACCTCATGGACCGTAACACAACTTGTTTATTTTTATATCCTTGGTCATGCTGATCCCCTTTGTTTTCATGGCAGAGATGCTGAAGTGGGTTGCCAGTTCATTCTCCATTGGGCCACAGCATAAAGCTCCTGGTATTCCAAGGTGGTCTCACATTCAAGTACTAACCAGGCTCAACCCTACATGGCTTCAGCATGTTGTGACCTCTTGGTTCCCTGACTGGATCTGATCCCAGTTTGCAGAGATGAAAGCCCCAACACCAAACCACTAGACCACCGGGAAACCCTTTGTAATGGTTACATACTGCCAATCTCATTTTGTCGATGTGAGAAAATAAAATATCAATGGATTTGACTTCTCTTTTATAGAGTAATACATGCTTGTGATATTAGCTTACACAGACAGTCCGGCAGATTGTTTAGCACAATATTCAATCATTGATTTATATATAATACAAACACATAAGTGGTGGTTATTGTATTTAAAAGTGTTTATGGGTACCATTGAATAAAAGACAGTGATAGAAACATTTAAATTTTTTTGCAAGAATATTCTGTTGCGCAATTCAACGTTTCATTACCAGTCCTGCTCTGTTGTTTTCATTAGCAATTAATATATTGTAAATATCCAACGACATGGTCTGTGGAATCTCAACATTTTCTGTATCAAGTTTTCCACTCATGCCCTCCGCTGCTTTTCACATGCAGTCTCAGAATATCACTATTTCATATGGAACATGTTAAATCTGCACCCTTCCCAGAATTTTGGCAGTTGTAGTTCTTTTACTTGGTGATTCATATATTTGATATAAAGACACGACTGGGAGTGCATAGACTGGAAGCACAATTCAGCCAATCGGATATATAGATGATGGTTGAATTTTTAGGTTTTTATATTTAATTATGTTTATATATATATATATATATATATATATATATATATATATATATATATATATATATATATATATATACACAGATACAGTCAGGTCCATAAATATTGGGACATCGACACAATTATAATCTTTTTGGCTCTATACACCACCACAATGGATTTGAAATGAAACGAACAAGATGTGCTTTACCTGCAGACTTTCAGCTTTAATTTGAGGGTATTTACATCCAACTCAGGTGAACGGTGTCGGAATTACAATAGTTTGTATATGTGCCTCCCACTTTTTAAGGGACCAAAAGTAATGGGACAGATTAACAGTCATAAATCAAACTTTCACTTTTTAATACTTGGTTGCAAATTCTTTGTAGTCAATCACAGCCTGAAGTCTGGAACGCATAGACATCACCAGCCGCTGGGTTTCATCCCTGGTGATGCTCTGCCAGACCTCTATTGCAACTGTCTTCAGTCCCTGCTTGTTCTTGGGGCATTTTCCCTTCAGTTTTGTCTTCAGCAAGTGAAATGCATGCTCAATCGGATTCAGATCAGGTGATTGACTTGGCCATTTCATAACATTCCAATTTTTTCCCTTAAACTCTTTGGTTGCTTTTGCAGTAAGCTTCGGGTCATTGTCCATCTGCACTGTGAAGCGCCGTCCGATGAGTTCTGAAGCATTTGGCTGAATATGAGCAGATAATATTGCCAGAAACACTTCAGAATTCATCCTGCTGTTTTTGTCAGCAGTCACATCATCAATAAATACAAGAGAACCAGTTCCATTGGCAGCCATACATGCCCACGCCATGACACTACCACCACCATGCTTCACTGATGAGGGGGTATGCTTTGGATCATGAGCAGTTATTTTCCTTCTCCATACTCTTCTCTTCCCATCACTCTGGTACAAGTTGATCTTAGTCTCATCTGTCC
The DNA here is from genome assembly GCA_027410445.1 of Discoglossus pictus. Classification (NCBI taxonomy): domain Eukaryota; kingdom Metazoa; phylum Chordata; class Amphibia; order Anura; family Alytidae; genus Discoglossus; species Discoglossus pictus. The sequence goes on from JAPZIH010001279.1 coordinate 19,405, forward strand.
ATAGGATGTTGTTACAGAACTGTGAAGGCTTTTTTAGGTGTTGTTTGGAAAACTCTAATCTGGCCCTCCTGTTTTTGAAGCTCACCAATGGTTTACATCTTGTAGTGAACCCTCTGTATTCACTCTGGTGAAGTCTTCTCTTGATTGTTGACTTTGACACACATACACCTACCTCCTGCAGAGTGTTCTTGATCTGGCCAACTGTTGTGAAGGGTGTTTTCTTCACCAGGGAAATAATTATTCGGTCATCCACCACAGTTGTTTTCCGTGGTCTTCCGGGTCTTTTGGTGTTGCTGAGCTCACCGGTGTGTTCTTTCTTTTAAGGATGTTCCAAACAGTTGATTTGGCCACACCTAATGTTTTTGCTATCTCTCTGATGGGTTTGTTTTGTTTTTTCAGCCTAATGATGGCTTGCTTCACTGATAGTGACAGCTCATTGGATCTCATATTGAGAGTTAACAACAACAAATGCAAATAGCACACTTGAAATGAACACTGGAGCTTGTATCTGCTCTTTGTAAATGGGATAATGAGGGAATAACACACACCTGGCCATGGAACAGCTGAGCAGCCAATTGTCCCATTACTTTTGGTCCCTTAAAAAGTGGGAGGCACATATACAAACTGCTGTGATTCCTACACCGTTCACCTGATTTGGATGTAAATACCCTCAAATTAAAGCTGAAAGTCTGCAGTTAAAGCACATCTTAGAATTGTGTCAATGTCCCAATATTTATGGACCTGACTATATATATATATATATATATATATATATATATATTGTGAAGATCTGTTTTTCTGACCAGGGGACTTTGGGATACTAGCCACTTTGTCAAAGGATATGTAATTTCAATTCTTGTTCACAAGGTGTCAATATAGGACATTGGGGTAATTACAGGCCCTTTGTTCTGTTTGCCGCTCTGATGCCTGGTGGGATCGGCCCAGTGGTCCACCCCCCTAAGGTGGGCAAGCCAAGCCCCCAGTTGTCCACTGATATTATTGGGAGATGCTAATCTGGGTTGGGATTTGAATGTGTTCAGCCCACTGTGATGTAACTGGGGGAGGGAAATCCTTTTGTCTGGGTCAGTTGCTGTTTGGAAATTAAGTGAGATTCCATATTAAAAACCATACTTTCTGGAACACATAGACAATGGTGTAATTTCTTTAAGAGGGATTGATATGACTGCCGGTCACAGAGAAGCCCATTCCTTTAATGAAGATAACCTATTTAGTGGGGAATTCCTGTGGCCAAAGGCAGGGATTGTCTGTAGCTAAATAGACCCCCTTTTTGGGATATTCACATATACATATATATAATTTATATATATAAAATATATATATATATATATATATATATATATAGATGATTTTTTTAGTAAATATATTTGTTTGCCTCGCTCAGTGGCATCCGACTCTCCGTGACCTCATGGATTGTAACATACCATGTTGATCCACTTGGTATTTATGGGAAAGATACTGGAGCGGGTTGCCAGTTCGTTCTCCAGTGGACCACAACATACAACTTCTGGTATTCCTAGGTGATCTCCCATTTAAGTACTGACCAGGCCCAACCCTGCTTGGTTTCAGGGAGGAGTGACCTCTTGGTTTCCTGACTTGGAATCAAACCCAGGTCAATAGCGATGTAAGCACTGAGATCACCAGGGAACCCATAAATATTATCTATTGATTTCTAAAGAAATGCACATCAACTGTTTCACTTTTAAATTTTAGAAATGAGCACTAAGCATATTATATTCACTGTTACCACATAAGCACTTTAATTAATTACAATTGTAATAGTATATCAATATTACATTAAAATTGGGTACACTATTATTTATAAAATGTATTTTATATGTACAATACGTGTTTACATGATATGCACTGTTAATTTCTATAATACATTTTGCCACAAAGATTGGTCTGGTATACAGTTATTGCACTGTGTAGATAAACGAACACTGTAGATAACAACAACAAAAAAAAATCATGTTTTTGAAGAATATGGACATAACAGCATTTTTAAATCTTAATTTTAGCAACTGGGAGTTGCCATGATAGCCATACTTCTATTCTAAGGCAGCAGGGGGTAGTTACAGAGCAGGGTAAGCAAGGCTGGCAAGTATACTCTAGTGAGCCTATAAAAGTGGGGAGGTGTCCAATGTTGAACTCTTATCTGAATCCAACAATCAGTTATTGCATCCCCTCGCTCTTTTCTCCCTCTTCTTCCACTTTTGAATAGGTAATGCAAATCTGCAGAACACACTCACTTAGCTTCCAAGCCAGGAGGAAGTATGCAGAACATAAACATGGCATCCTCCCGGCACAAGCAGCATCTGCTAAAATAAATATTTAACTAAAAGTACCTTTATGCCCACGATTTACAGAGATGCTAATGTTGTAAATTTGTTACAAACTGCACAAACAACTGAAGTTGTATCAAACTATACTGGTCCTTTAATTGCCTGCATGTATATAAGGTTACAGGTAAATATGTTGTGCATGTATAGTAATTACAGCATGCATACATAGGTGAAGTGCTTACATTTATAGAGTGTGTGTGCGTGTGTGTGTATATATATATATATATATAATATATATATATATATATAAAATCATATAATCCCCAACACAAGCTGAGATCCCGCTCCATGCTGATGATAGCCAGTAAGCTTGAAACAGCTGTACATGGATAGGATATTCAGCTTGTGTTTAATCCAACCTCGGCTTTGAATTAAAGCTGTGTAATACAGCATGCATAAGCTTAAAGGAAGCCATGTTTGATAATGGCTATGGATTGAAGAGCAAAGGATTTGTGGGCACATTTGAATGTCCCAGCTCAGCTTCCCAGAATGCAGTGTAATAACTGTTTTTCTCTGTCTTCTTAGCTGGAAGCAGGTTTTTTATCTTGTTTTAGACATTCAAACGTGAACACAGATGTACTATATATATAACAACAACAATATAAGGTGAGGGAATGTTTTTTATAGTGTAAATCATAGTGTTTACTGTTCACAGTGTGAATACAAGGTGAGAGGTTATTGTGTTTAGTGTGTATTCAGGACTAGGGGTTATTGATTACAGGATATATACCAGATGAATGATTATTGAATATAGTTATTACATAAGATTATGTGTTATTGATGACATGGTGATGGGCTATAGTGTACATACAGGCTAGTGGTTATTTTTTATAGTGTACACACAGTTAGTATAGGACAGGGGTTATTTTTTACTTCACACATACAGGGTAAGTATTTATTGTTTACTGGGTGTATACAATGTAAGGGGTTATAGTTTACAGTGAACAGGCATGTTAGAGATTATTGTTTACAGTGAGCATATAAGGTGAAGGGATAAAGTTTACAGTGCACATACAGTTAAGTAGTTATTGTTTACAGTAAGTAAGGTGAGGGATTATAGTTTACAGTTTATATACAAGGTAGGGGTTATTGTATGCGTTATACATAGGGCCTCATTCTATTAGCGGCCGCAGCCGTTGCGGGGCCGCAAGGACTGGCCGCAAGCTATTCTGCTATTCTATTCCCTTACGGCCGGGGATTCCGGCAGGCTTGCGGCCGGTGCCTTGCTATCTCTTGCGGCTGCTCGCGCCGGAGGAAATCCTTTGATCTAAAACGTCCGCAAGAGTTTCGGCCGTAAGAAATTCCTATTTGCAATTCAATTGCTCCGGGAACCCTCTCTGCAAGGCTAAAAGCGAGCCGCAGCTTACTTGCAGGAAAGAGGTCCCGCTAGCACCAATTAAGCACATAAAATAGCTCAAATAAAGCCATCCTGCACTTTGAGAAGACTATAAAGGGATTTTAGGTGTTAGAAAAAATAGCACATAATTATCCTGTACTCAAATCCGTAAAATATTTTATTTTTAATATCCGTAAAATATCCATGTAAAAAGTCCAGAGTGCTTGGAGCACCTCAGACACACCCACGCCGCAGCCGGAAAATAAACAGTTAGTTTGAAATCGGGTTTGGGCTGATGTGCAAGCTTGAGAGTGGGTTACTTTTAATCCTCATGTCCCCCAATATGATCCCTAGCATTTACAGAGCTGTACAGTGCAGGCTTGAATTTATTTTTGAGTTTTTATATTTCTGAGATTACGGCCGGTTCCAAGATATGCGGCCGGCCGTAAGAGGAGATCCTTGCGGGGCCGTATAATAGAATCGCGAGTTAACAGAACCCCCGCAAGGAATCGCAGCCTTACGGCCGATAATAGAATGAGGCCCATAGAGGTTAGTGATTATTATTTGCACTAGTAACTTGCCAGTCATAAATTATGGTATCATATAATGTTATCTTCAATTGCCTGTGCTTTCTCTCTCTGCGTGTTCTCTCTTTCTGTCTCTGGGCGCTCTCCCTCTGCATGCTCTCTCTGTGCTGTCTCTCTGCTCTCTCTCTGTACACTTTAGCTCTCTGAACTCTATATATGTGCATTCTCTCTTTCTCTCTGTGCCCTTTCTCTCTCTGTAACCTTTCTATATCTGTGTTCTTACTCTCTGTGCTCCCTTTCTCTGTGTGCCCCCCTCTCTCTGTGCCTACTCTCTTCCTGTGCATTTGCTTTCTGCACCCCCCCCTCTCTGTGCGCTCTCTCTCTGCACTCTCTGTGCCCTCTCTCTCTGCCGTCTCTACCTTTCTGTGCACTCTGTGTGCATGCTCTCTGTCTGTGAGCACACTCTCTCTCTGTCCTCTCACTCTCGGAGCCCTCTCTGTGCCCTTTCTTTCTGCTCTCTGTGCCCTTTCTTCCTCTCTCTGTCTGCTTTCTTTCTGTGCTCTCTCTCTTTTTATCTGCATGCATGCTCTCTCTGTCTGTGCGCATATTCTCTCTCCGTGCGCACTCTCTCTCTCTGTCCTCTCTCACTCTCGGAGCCCTCTCTGTGCCCTTTCTTCCTCTCTCTGTGCCTGCTCTCTTTCTGTGCTCTATCTCTGTGCCCTCTCTAGCTTTCTGTGCTCTCTCTCTTTTTCTCTGCATGCATGCTCTCTCTGTCTGTCCGCATATTCTCTCTCTGTGCGCACTCTCTCTCTCTGGGCACTCTATGAGCTTGCATGCATCCCGGCTGCCATTAGGCTACAAAAAGCATGTGTGCATCCGAAATGTATCTACCTTTCTATAGTGGCTTGTGTATTTAAGGTAAGGGATCATAGTTCAGTTTACAGTGTACATACAGATTAGTACATACAGATTATTATACATATAGGGTAGGACTTATTGCTTACATCATGCATACAAGGTGAGGAGTTGCTGTTTATAGTGTATTATTGTCGCTCGCCATCTTCAAAGCAGATGAAAAATGGCCTTGACATGGGGGGTAATTAGGTTATGTTTTTTAATTTTTCTGTTGGTTTTCAATCCTTCTATGCCCCACCCAATTGTTCACAGGCAAGAATATACTACTACTAATAATATTTATCTTTGCTGAGTAATGATTAGTATTACTTTATTCTGACCCAGGCACCATAAACACTGAATGCAACATGGAGCTGCTCAGTGAAGGTGGCAGTGAAGGTGTGTAAGAGTCTGACCGGGTCACACATCTGATAAAAGGACAGACGCCCGGCCTCATAATCCAGGTATATTCCTAATCTATGATAGGATGGCTCTGGGGTCACTGGCATTACTACTGAGTCATGAAACACTGCATAATGTTTATTAATCATTCCCAAACACCAGGACTTGTTATTATCCCCAATACAGGACTGTTCTCCTTCCCTCTCTATACTGGGATAGGCCATCCCTACGCACCAATTCCCTGATTCACTGGTTTCCACTTCCCAATAATGTTGTCCCGAGGAAAAATGTTTAGTGCTTAAAACCTGAGAGTAAGTTATAAACCTCTCCGTTTGTTTTGGTCGCTGTTGGTTTCTTTCTAACCTGGTTGCAGTTTTCAAGTTATTAGATATAGCTACGTAATTCCCGGCCGTGTTTACGTCCAGTAATATATCTGGAGCCTCCTGCACATAGAAACCTCTTTTTACTTTTACATCCATCACAATATCAGCTAAAACCCTGTGTAAGGTGAGTGAGGTCAGAACTTCATCCACTTGGTTCAGTGTAGGAAACTCTTTATCTCTTTTTCCATACTCCAGATCAATATCTTTATCCGATTCACATCCTTGAAGAACCGTTAACGAATCAGTTATGTTGCACAGCTCCTCAATGTGGCACATCTTCCTAGACAGCTCGTGCTTCTGTATTTCCAGCTGTTGGATCAGATGAGATATTTGGAGTGAAACCTGCTCCTCCTGCCTGGAAATCTCACTTAGGACTCTCTTCTCTAGGTCTTCCAGCTGTTTCCTTATGTCCTGAAACAGTGCAGTGACTCGCTCTCTTATATCCACAGCCTTGTCTTCTGCGTGTCTCCTGTGTTCTTGTAGAGTCTGGACTCTTTTCTCAGCATCTTCTCTTTCTAATGTTAGTTTTTCCAGAGCATCTCTTAGTTTCACCTTCTTCTTCTCCGAGGCCTCGTTCAGCAGCTCCACTTGGTGTCCTCGGTGCTCTCCAAATGCACAGCAGGATGCACAGATACAGACAGCATCTTCATAACAGTAATACTCCAGGAGCTTCTTGTGACTGGAGCATTTTCTGTATGTCATACAAGTGGTGGGATCGGTGAGGATGTGCTCTTCTGACTTGCTGTGTACCCTCAGGTGGATATCACACAGAGAAGCCTCGCACAAAATACATGTTTTAACAGCAGGAACTGGAAAGTGAACACAATAAGTGCACACAATCCCGACCTCCTCCTTCTCTGGCCGGGCAGAAAGAAAACACTGCACTATATTACACAGCTTCAAGTTCCTCTGCGGCGCCGGACGCTCCTGATACTCTGCTCTACATTCAGGACAGGTATAAACCCCAGATCCCTCCTGGGTATCCAGCACATCTCCAATGCAGCCCTGGCAGAAGTTATGTCCACAGCTCAGCATTACAGGATCTGTATAAATGCTCAGGCAGATGGAGCAGTTCAGCTCCTCTCTCAGATCAGACGCCATTATATAGAGGCAGCAACAGGAAACGAAACTGAAAATATCCTGTGATTCAGCACAGAGGGAGGAGAGATTAATAATACCAGTGCAGCTGAATGTTAACGCTCATCTTTCTAGCTTCAGAACCCAGTGTAAGATACAATATTTTATATGTTGTTTTGTAAATTAAAAGGACATGGAAATATTTTTTTTTTGCATCAGAAAGAGGGTATTTGATAATGTGTCACAATGTGTTTTTTTTTTCTTCCAAATAAAGTTCCCAGGTCACAAAAGCTTATACAGAAGTGTAACTGCCCTCTGCCAGCCAATGAGATCTACAGACTTACAGCCTTATTAAATTGCGATTTGGTCAATTTAAAAGGGCTCTATTTAAGCATATTTTATTTACAGAAGTTTTTCGTTCGTGAACTTCTATCCAAAAGCAAGGTCTTCACTAACGAAAAACTTCTGTAAATAAAATATGCTTAAATAGAGCCCTTTTAAATTTACAGAATCACAATTTAATAAGGTTGATAATGTATGCTTATTATTATTATTATTATTATTATTATTATTACTAGCAAATTGCCCGTCAAAAAATGACGGGCATGAAATCGTAATGCAGATAATGTTGTTTTAGCAATTTTTTAGCGTGAGGACCTTCGGCGCTCATTGCGGCTGTTGATTGTTATTAGAGGGTCTTTTTTTTTTGTATATGTATTGTTGTATGCCAATGAAATAATGAATAAATTAATATACTTTACCTATTCCTAAGTAATATATGCTGGAAGCATTGTGCTGAAGAGCTGACAATCTGTTTTGATGTTCCTGCAGCATATAATGTTGTTTTTCACTGTTGTGGAGCTGAGGTGTAAGTGTTAGCAATGTGTGCAGTGTGTAGTGTAAATGTGGTGCGTGCGTGAGGTAAAGCCGTTAGTTTAGCTGTGTACTTCCGCATTGATAAATGGCGCGAATGTGTATGTGACGCTGGTGTGTGTGATTTTCCGTCCTTAGTAGAAATGTATCTTTACCTCATACGTTTTTTTGGAAAATCCGTATGTGCTTGGTGCGGTTTTGCGTGTTTAGGGTCCTGTAACCTCGTTTTCGTTTTTTTTTCGGCGGCCGTTTTTTTTCTCGCTTAGGGGATTTTCGTGTGTCTAAACTTGTGAATTTGGACTTAAATGGAGGTGTAACTTCACTTGCAGAGGTACTGGGTGCCCCCCCTTGCTGTGGGTAAATTGTGTATGTGTTTTTTGTGTGTATTTATTGTGTTTTGACTGTTTTGTGTTGCGCGCGGTTCGGCTGTTAAGTTCGTATTTTTGTCTGCTAAGTCCATACATGTGCGTCGGGTCGTATTGTTGGTAAAGTGACGCTTGTGTGGGTGTTTGTAACCGCGTGTGAGGCGCCTTTGAGCCTCCACCTCCGCAAATGCGGGCCCTCTCTGTGAGGGACGCAGTTCTTGCCAGCTCGCAAAGCGTGATGACGATTCGTAGTTTGACAACTATTATATGTGATCCTTTATTTGGAAAGCAACACCATATTCCATAGTACTATACAGGGGTTAAGCACAAGTCAAAAACAATTTAAACACATTGCAAAAGCATGGAGGGCTCTGTTATTGAGCTTTCTATCAAGCACACATACAGGCTTATTAAATTGCGATTTGGCCAATTGAATAGGCCTCTATTTAAGCACAGAGCCTTACAATCTACAGGGCTCTCCTCTACTTGTTAATTTCAACGAAGTTCAAAAAGATGTTACCCAATATAGAAACAACTTTGGTATTGTTTAAAACATATTAGATTCAATGTATGAAAAAAGTTATGTTACATGTTTCTTTAAGAATTACCTATTTGTTCCTTAAAGGGTCAGAGAAAACAGCTGTTTTTTTTATGCATTTTTTTTTTTTTTTATAATTTATTTGTTTTCAGACAAACATAACAAAACAAAAAAAACAAGACAAAACAATATACAAAGTAAATCACATCTTAACAACTTGATAGAATTGCTGGCATATTTAAAAACAAGATGTCTAGAATATTCCACCAACCATTATGTGCAACACAAAAAAAAAAAGAAACAATAAATAAATGAATCTTTATCTTTTAAGTCAAACTAGAAGTATATTGGTCCCATAGGTGCCAGTTTAATGCTACTATATTTTTATTAGGAAATAAATCAGTGTTTCCCTTCATTAATTCTCTAGTAATATCAACCGAGAATTTTACTTCATTCCAAGAGGGGATAGTGGGTGTTTTCCAATGTTTTACTATAAGGCGTTTTGCAATCAACAGAATATGTGTATAAAGATATTTTACTTTCGACCCAAGGGTGTCCATATTTATGTTTAAAATTACTGTTTGGGGATTACAGGGTAATAGCGAACCTCCCACAATAGATAGTTCTACACAAATCCTTTCCCAGAATGTTCTCATATGGGGACATTCCCACCAAAGATGGTAGGACGTACCGACCTGGCCACATTGCTTCCAACAGAGATTATCTGAGAGGGGGTAGAATCTATTTAATAGAACCGGAGAGTAATACCATCTGTGAATGATTTTAAAATATATTTCTGTATAGACAGCATTTATCGCTGATTTTTTAACCAGCCTAAATGAGTTATGCCAAGTAATTGGGTCAAAACTCAAACTAGAGTCTCTTTCCCATTGTACAATCCCTTTAGACTTAACAAACGGGAGAACGCTCGTCCTAACTGAAGAACATTTAGATATAATATGATTCATATCTCCTTTTATAGCTAACACTTCCATTTTCTTACATTGAGTCACGCCCTTGACTCTGTATCCCAGTGCCTTGATGCACCTTTTTAGGGAACTAAGGTGTATCCACTGAATTTTGTTTGAACATATGGACCTGTCTATTAATGCCCCTTTCGCATATAGATCCCAAATAAATTTAAATCCCTGTGTCTTAAATACCTGAATAAATGGAAAATATGCCACTGTGGAGAGTATTTCAATTGGAGCAGCCAAAGAAGGTTTATTAACCAGGGACAATTTATAAATGTTTTCATACCAGAATTTAATAACTAACCTTATAACACGGGAAACATTCTCAAACACCCGTGGGTCGAAGTTAGGAAGCCACAATAGTGTAGCTAACGGATTCTTACCGAGTAAGGTTTCTTCTATAGAAAACCAAATTGGTTTCTCGCTAGAGATGGACCATCTTACTGCATGAGAGAGTAGTATGTTGGTTTGAATCTCCAATAATGAAGGATAGGCCAACCCCCCCTTTTCAAACTTGGCATAAAAAGTATTTTTCAATAATCTTGACTTCTTGCCATTAAATATGAAGTGAACTAAATCCTTCGGAATAATAAATAAAAATTTCTTGTTTATTTTGCCCGGAATGCATCTTAAAAGGTAGGTTAGTTTAGGGATAATGGTCATATGAACGGCTGTAATTCTCTCCAGTAAAGGTAATTTTAGCAAGCGCCATTCATGCAGCAAAGGTCTTATTAATTTCATTTTCTCGACTAAACTGGTTTTTAAAATTTCATTAATTTGGAAGGTAAACCTTACTCCTAAGTGGATTATGCCTCTTGATTTCCAATTGAAAGGATATAATTCTTCCATTCTCCTAAGTGAATCTAGTCCAATTCCCCACATAAGGGTGTCTGTCTTATTAAGATTAACCTTAAAATAAGAAACCCTACCATACTTTCTCATTAAATCGTAAGCATATCTACAGGATTTCTCGGGATTACTTAATGTCAGGACAATGTCATCAGCAAATGCCATAAATTTAAGGTCCATCTTACCTATCTTAATCCCTTCCACCTCAGTTGAATCTCGTAATAGTATTGCCAGTGGCTCCAAGAACAGGGCGAACAATAGAGGGGACAGAGGACATCCTTGTCTAGAGCCATTACTGATCTTAAACTTCTCTGAATCGGCCTCAGGACTTGTTATATAGGCTGTGGGAAAGGAGTATAAGGCCTTTATTGATCTAGTTGCAAACTCACCCAAACCAAATTTCTGTAGGGTGGCCATAAGGAAGTCCCAGTTGACCCTGTCGAATGCTTTTTCGGCATCTGTCGATAAGGTCAAGCTGGGAGTCCCCTTCCTCCTCATAAAGGTCAAGGTATCAATCAGGCGTCTCGTATTGTCTGAGGTTTGACGACCACTCACAAAACCTGTTTGGTCGGGGTGAATCAATTTAGGTATTATTTTTTTTAATCTCTTTGCTAACACCTTGGAATAGATTTTAATATCGAAGTTTATCAATGAGATTGGTCTATAGTTCTCACATATTTCTGGGTTTTTCCCTTGTTTTAATATATTTATAATTTTTGTTTCTAATAATTCGGGACGAGTTTCTCCTGTATTTTTTATCTCATTAAAGAGATTACATAGGTGTTCCTTAAAAGTGGGAAAAAATAAATTGTAGAAGACTTGATCAAAGCCATCCACTCCTGGGGCCTTATTTTTAGAGTTCTTAATAGTATCCTCTATCTCCTCGACGGTAACTGCTTCATTCAGGAGACGCTGTTCACTTTCTGAAATATTTGGAAAAGCAATACTATCTAAGAAACTATTTATTTCCTTTTGCTCTGGAACATGAAAATTGAGGTCCTCGCCTAGGTTGTACAGTTTTCTATAATATCTCATAAAAGTCTGTGCTATTTCATCCGGATGCAGGATTCATTTACCCTTCGGGTCTCTGATTTTTAGGATTTTATTTTGCTGCCGTTCTCTACGGAGTTTGCTTGCCAATAATTTACCTCCTTTATGACCTTGGAGGAAATAAGTTTGTTGATATATCCATAACCAACGATCAGCACATTTTTGTAGAATTATATTAATCTGTTTATTTAATTCCTTATTTTTTTTTATACTATTAATATTATTAGGCTGTTGTTGGTTAATTAAATGTTCTTTTTCTAGATCTATATACAGCTGTCTAAGTGGAAGCCCCCGATTTCTTTTAACTTTAGCGGTATATGAAATTAGTAGACCCCTTATGTAGGCTTTAAAGGTACACCACAAAGTGGCCTTAGAGGTTTCTGAATTGCTGTTAATATGAAAAAACAATTGTATTTCTTTTTTTAGGGTTTTTATCAACTCTAGATCTTTAAATATATATGAGTCCAGTCTCCAGCTTTTATATTTCCTCTTGTGATTATCATTGCCTACTTTAATAGTAATATAATGCAGAGAGTGGTCAGCCCATGGGGTAATATGAATCTCTATTTTATCCAGTAGTCTTAACGTGTTTATATCCGACATCACATAATCAATTCTTGAATAAGAATTAAATCTACCGGAAAAAAAGGTAAATTCTTTTTCCTGAGGATGTAAAGTTCTCCAGGAGTCTAACAGATCTGCTTTAGAAATGATATTTGCGAAATTAATGGACAGCCTTGCATTTTTGGACTCAGTTTTAGAAGAATGGGTGCTTAATCTATCTAAGTCATTGTCCATGGTCATATTAAAATCCACACAAAGTAGGAGAGAACCTCTTTTTATTTTGTTGACCTTCGCCAAGCTTTTTTTAACGAAAGCCAATTGATTGACATTTGGAGCATACAGATTAACAAGGGTAAATATATTTTCATTAACAAGACCTTGCCAAATAATGTATCTACCAAATTCGTCAATATCTGAGTATTGTTCATGAATACTAAGATTTTTCCCAAAAAAGATGGAGACACCTCTGGATTTACTGCTAAAAGTAGAGTCAACTCTTGTAGGAAAATTCCTATTATTTGTATAGCAAGTAAGTCCCTTCTTTATATGTGTCTCCTGACAGCAGATTATATCAGCCTCAAGTTTTGTATATTCGGTAAAGGCTAATTTCCTTTTTGTTGGGGAATTTAGGCCGTTAACATTATGGGAAATAATTCTCAAACCCATTTACAAGAAATAAAAAGTATCCAGTTGAAGGGGCAAGCCCCTTTGCCCGACAAGATAGGTTTTTAAGGAAGATTGAATTCTAAATACTCTCCACTTTATGACTCTTATTGCTATTACCGTAATAGATTTAACCAGGGAAAATGTTTCGTGTAGCTTTATATAGTAGACAAATTCTCATTTTGCAGATGAGTATGCCACACAGATAGGACCTCCAAATTTGATAAAGAAAAAAAAAAAAAAAAAAAAAGACAAAGACAAGAAAAAGACGAAAAACCGATGTTTAGAAATGCCAGGAAGAGCTACAACTTCTTGGTCGAAACGCCTACATTTATATATCTCTCATATTATCTACCAGATATCGTTATCAAACTTTTGCCTAGCATATTAAAGCTAAGGCTACTTTCCTCCCACCCTCCTTACTCCTGTAATACCATTACCTATATTTCCTTCTTGTTATCTTTTCTTTTCCTTTCCCTTTTCCTTCTACTCTCCCTTTGTAGCCAAAGACGCCTTAGAAAATAGACAATCTCAATTACACCTACTGGAATATCGTCAGGTTAATTTTAAAATATACATTTGACCCACCATTTTCACTGTAATCAGATACTATGTCCATTCATTTCGCTAAGTCCTACAAATGATCTCTTAAAACCTAAATGTGCAAGGAGGAAGTATTTCCTAATCCTTCCTTATTACTAATACGGACCTACTGATACCATATAACTAATCTTTTAGTGACCTAGTGTTAAAGTTAGCAGATAAGGATTTGACTACTTTATTTTACACCCTTACTTTTTACATACTAAAATTATTATTGTGATCGTGAAAATTATTGAGTGTGGAAATTTATAATGTAAATTCCATATGTGAATAATCCTAGTGCACTGATCAAGCAAATTTTATAATTTTTATCTAAAATTGTTATAACATTATATAAAAAGAAATAAGTGGTAAATTGTAACTGTGTTTGATATTAATATTATAAGGTGAGAAAAGACAAACCGGAGTTTTACTAGACTTAGTGACCAGTGCATTGACGGTCTTTCTATTATTGGCCAAAGATTAATGAATTAACCTGTGTTATAGTAGACAAAGGATGACTCAAAACAGAAAAGGATATCTATTTAACAAGTTCCCATTCTGGTTTCTTTATCTCCAGTGTGGGTTTAAAGCTCCCAGCTTTTGCGGCTACTAGCTTAATATTCCACTTTTGAAGTAATTTTTTCCCCTCTTCTACATTTTTTATTTTTGTCCAGACTTGATCTCTATAAATGGAGATTCCATAAGGGAAGGACCATTTATAACGAAATTCATTTTGTCTCAGAGTCTGAGTTATATCAAAGAATTCCCTTCTTTTAAGTAGGGTAAAGGCTGAAACATCAGAGAAGATCTTAATATCACCATAAGGGGGCTCCAGACCTAACCCTAGGAAATTAGCTCTAACTATAGCTTCCTTAAACGGAAGATGATGAAATACTATAATTACATCTCTTGGTACAAGTTTGTCCATATTTTTGGGCAGGGGAATTCGATGGATACTCTCAATTTTACAATCCTCTGGGCCCATTTCAGGGGCTATATTAATAAGCATTCCTCTTATATAGTCACTCAGGTTGTTATCTTGGATGCTTTCCTGTATTCCTCTTATGCAAAGTTTTTTTTTCTCGAGCGATCTTCCTGGCTATATAGCCTCATCGTTAAATCTTCAATTTTATCTTCCAGTGAAGAGGAATATTTTAATAAGGAGTTATGGTCCAATATCAACTTATCACATTTGTTTTCAAGTAGTTCAATTTTCTGATTTATATCAGATATTGATTGGGAGTTGTTTGAAATTGACTTTGAAAGGTCTTCAGTGATCTTCAACTGGAATTCTAGCATTAAAGCTCTCATTTATGAGCAGGTTAGGACCTCTTCTTCCTGCATTAGAGAGCTACTATCGTGTCCTTGAATTGATGAGTCAGAAACCTGATTAATCGTTGTATCTACGATTGAATCATTGTATGATGAATTCCCTTTTGTAGTTGATTTTTTAGGACCAAAGAAGGCTGGAGGATTTTGTACCTCTTTTTTATTTTTAGTTTTACTTTTAATAGGCATATTGTAGGCCCTTTATTCTTACCAAATGGTAATTAAACCTTGGAAGATACGTTATCTTTATTAGTAAATATAAATGTTCACTTGATAATCCAATTCACCCAAGCCGCTAATAAAGATCTGGGGAGTAAGGACTAACGCCGGGGAGGGGCCAGATGTCCACTTTACTCAATACAGTCTATCTTATTTACAGCGGAGATCACTCTCTGTATAACTGCTGGCCCCAATATCAAGCAATCATATAATCCTCTTAGGGATTTTATATTTGTCCCTTAATATAGATAATCCTGTGGTAAAGTTCAGTTAATGAATAGGAGCTCCGTGCTCACAGTTTTTATAGGTCCGTTTAACTGAGATGCAGGTCGTATATAAGGGACATACAGGCCATATACCACTCCTAGGGGCTATTTACCCATGCATTTTAAGGAGCACGTTTTCGCATAACATTTTGTTCTCATGAAAATGTATTGATAAAACCTGCTGGGTCCTGAACACAGCTGAATACTTGTGATGATCCCAGGTATTTCTATCCTCTCTGTACTGGTTCCTTAAATCGTTTGGTCTACACCAGTGTTGTGATGATCTTTATATACAGACTAGTCATTTGCCTGTCATAAATGAAGGTATAATATTAGATGTGTCTCTCCCCCCCTCCCTTGTGTCTCTCCCCCCCTCACTCCCTCCCCTGTGTCTCTTCCCCCTCCCTCCCCTGTGTCTCTTCCCCCATCCCTCCCCTGTGTCTCTTTCCCCCCTCCCTCCCCTGTGTCTCTTCCCCCCCTCCCTCCCCTGTATCTCTTCCCCTCTCCCTCCCCTATGTATTTTCCTCTCTCTCCCTCCCCAGTGTATCTTCTTCCCTCTCCCTCCCCTGTGTCTCTTTCCCCCTCTCCTTCCCCGGTGTCTTTTTCCCCTTGTCTCTTTCCTCCCCCTCTCCAGTGACTCTTTTCCCCCTGTCTCTTTCTTCCCCCTCTCCTGTGTCTCTCTTCACTAACCCTCCCCTGTGCGTCTTCCCTCCCATCCATCGCCTTTGTCTCTTCCCCCGCTTTCTCCTCCCTCCCCTGTGTCTCTTCCCCCCAATCTCTCCCCCCTCCCCTGTGTCTCATTCTCCTATGTCTCTCCCCAGTGTCTCTTTCCCCTATGTCTCTCCCCCCTCCCCTGTGTCTTTCTCCCTCCCCTGTGTCTTTCTCCCTCCCCTGTGTCTTTCTCCCTCCCCTGTGTATCTCCCTGCCCTGTGTCTCTTCACCCCCTCCTTCCTCTCCTGTGTCCCTTTCTCCCTCTCTGCAACCCCCCCGCCATTCCTTGCGGTGCGCTGTGAGCCATGCTTTGTGAATGCGCGCCTGGCTCTGCGCATTGCGGCATGTACGGAATCTGTACAATAGTTCCGTAGTGCGCATGTGCTCCCACTGGAGCGTTATGCACTTACGGAAACTATATTAGTGATTGTACTCCTAAATGTGACTGGTACGACTTAAGTGCATTGTAAAATATATTTCTATTTGGTCAATTCTCTGCTCATCCGTATCGTAAAAGGTAACCTTACCTTCAACAATGCAGCTTAGGCATCAAGATAAAGAAATACATATGCACCAATTCAGGTATATTTTAAACCAGTACTTTATTATAATTTACTAAGGGAGCAAATAGGTACCTTGCTCAAATATAAAATGTACCATATTCATAATTATATACAATGTACGTGCAAGTATCAAAATATAAATAAAAAGCATTTAAAGATATATGACCTATATGGTTAATATCCGTGGTGCATGACACCTCTAATGACAAAAAATATTGTTTATTGGGATATAATTAAAACCGGAAAAAACGCTGCTTAGTGACTAGCTAAAAAAGTGCCAAAAGAATATTGATATAAATATCCTTTTTACGGTACCCCCACACATATAAGGGGGCGCCAAGGCCGTTTTAGCCGATCTGCCGGTCCAGTGATATAGGGACAGCTACTGCAGGACAACTATTCCCCCAAACTGGATCCAAGGTGAAAATGCTCCAAGCCTGGAACTGGAACCTCACGAATAGCTGCTAGCAGCTGAACAGGAAAAGCACCCAAGATGCTTACACTCCTGGCAGTCAGTCTGTAACAGCATCCCATGAATCCCCCCAAGAACGAGACATAAGCTGCTCTGTGTTTGAGGGTCAAGCAGTGAACTCTCTTTATTGAAAAACAACACACATTTTTAAACACTTCACATACACAGTAGGGGCAGTGACTACCTTTGGTCAACCCCTAATTACCTCTGGCCAATCAGACAGGGTTAAGGCGTGGGAGCCAGGAGTCCCCTCCCCCAGGAGCCGCCCACTAGGCGTGGCTTACTGCTCATTCTACCTCTGGCGGTGGAGAGAGTAACATCTCTAGCTCACTTATTCCCCTGTTGGGAGTATGGGGAAACCCCAGGCCATTTCATTATTCAAGAGTCCCTACCCCCATTGTTCATGGTGCCATCTTGTCTGCTAAAACCCTTTTGTTAAGCTATCTCCCCTGCTGTGCATGTAGATAACCTTTGCTCTTAACCATCTGGCCTTAGTGACTCATAGATGGGGGTGGTCAGAATCTGTAACACATTTTTCCACATTATTCATAATTTTAAAAGTATGCATCACATTCACATAAAACTTACATTTTCCGAATCAGCATACTCCAAATACAAACATGTGTCCAAATCATATAAATTGGTCCAGTGGTTCAAAAGTTAGGTCATAGTCCTTTCTGACCAAATGAAGCATGGCTTCCATGTCTTTGTAGGGGGAAAATCAACATGGGCCGTAGTCAAAAGGAAGGATTTGGGCAACCAGACTTCTCCAATTCGCAGTGACGAGACTGATTTTGTCACAATCCTTATTGGGGAAAAATGCTAAAAAAAGTTTGAAATACTAGAGGTTTCTAATCAATCCTCATATGCAATGCCACATTGCCAAACCAATCCAACACCTGGATATGGTTCACTGCTTAATCCCAGGATTGACAAACAATAACAATATGTATAGCACTTATTAAAATACACTAAAATCTTTTATATTTGGGTTAAACATTCAATAAGCACAAACTTACTTATTTATAATAATTATAAAGATTTACACTTTTTTTTAGCAGAGTTAGATCTGTTATCCTAAGTTTGTTTTCACAATATTCAAAGATTAATCACATTCTTGATAAAATATATCTTAAATCATCATCTTTAATCTAATACATGATACACGTTTATAGAAAGCACAATTATAAGTCGTTTTAATCTTTGCAGCACTATTTTATCCCAAATGAATCCAAACAAAGACGTCTTCCACGGACTCCTGTTTTAAAGGGAAATGGAAGTTCCTTGTTTTTAATATTAAAATAAACTACTTAAGTGTTTGTGTACATATCTAAACGTGTGCTTAAAAGCTCTGTTTTATTGCACTCAAACCTTCCAAACAGTTCCTGCAAAGGTCTGCCCATAGTAATTCATAAAAATGTGTCCATTAGTACTAGATTTACTATCCACTTATATTTCAAACCTCCCTACCCCAGAGATTAATTAGTGTAGTATGGAGTAAGAACAAAATACCTATATACAGCTATTTTCATATTGTCCCGTGTGTGTTCTTCAAGTCAATATATACCTTTATAGATATATTTTGAAACTACAGCATTGTTTAGTCATGTTAAGCACAGTGTGTTTTTTGTTTCTAAAAGTAGAAAAATATAATTTGGCATTTATAAATGTGAAAAAATAATATTTCAATATTTAAAGATAAATATGCTCATACGAATCAAGCTTAAACAGATGCAAAGGAAAATGTTAAGAAAGTGTCCAGCCTCAGACAGTACTAAAGAGTCTGAATCTTTGGTACTTAAATCTGGGGAGGGGATATATTCTTGGTGTCACATGGACCATGGCACTTTAATGTACCTCCTTACATTTAGCCGTGTATGTTGGTTTAGAGTAAATTGTTGTAATCTTCCAACTCTTTAACATTCGCACTTTATAACACACTTGGACTATATCTTGTTTAATGCACACTGAACATTATTAAGGTGTTATGTCAACATTTTAAGCCTATGATATTCCAGAATGCAGTGCTAAAATTTAAATGAATGTAGAAGTCACCAAAACTACTGTTCAACATCAGTTACAGAATTAAATATTATTTAAGAAAACTGTTTTTTTTCTTTATGTAACTTAAATATTGATATTAGTTATTGCATGTTTACTACTCAAAGCTCTACCATAAACAGCTATATAAATGATTATTAGTTATTGCTTCTATATGCATATATATATTTCATTATAGAAAATGAGTATGAAGCAGAGAATATATATAAACTGTAATGAGTAGATGGACATATATCAACAGTGGGTTCTGCATTGCACCTGGAGTCACAGACACCTATTTAATCAGATATTTACTCTTTCATCCACTTGCATTGCAGAGACTGTAATGGTAAAATCATTACAAAGCACATAGCTGTCATACCCATCCTTACATTTTATATTAGTTCTCTTTTTTTAATGTAAATTAAACACAAATTATTATTAAAAAAAGGTGGAATGTTAATTTAGAATATTTCATATTGCAACCTCTCTTCATTACAGCCATCTCTCTACATTTTAATATATAAGTATACAAATCTATATTGATAAAATATCACTCCATATTAGTATAGCATATACAAATTAAATAACACCACATCCTTACTCATATACTGCACATCAAGCGCCAATCCGTGCCTCATACAGACTCATTATATATGACACAGGTTAACGGGTGAATTCAAGCACTCAGAAATCACAGATTACTAATGCTCATTGCCAACTTCAAAAAGGTAAAGACATTTGCCACATGTTTTTCAACCCCTAATGGTGCATCTTATGACTCGGTGACCCTTTAAACCATTGTCAACACTGAGGAAAAACACGGACCCACTTTATGATTAATGAGGGAAAGTTCTAATCTGTATGAATAGCTATTTCTGGGTTTCCTTTGACGTGCAGTGATTAGTGTTCATAACTCCTGATTGTGATTTCACTGTTAACAGAAACATAGAGTGCAACATGAAGAGGCTCAGTGAAGGAGGCAGTGAAGGTGTGTAAGAGTCTGACCGGGTCACACAGCTCATAAAAGGACAGACGTCCTGCCTCATAGTCCAGGAATATTCCTAATCTCGTACAGGAAGACTTTGTAACTAGTTTAATTTGTCTTGAGTCATGTACTGCAAAATAATTATTAGCTATTTTTCCTAGACACCAGGATTTGTTATTTATTCCAATAAGTGACTGTTTTCCTTTCCTGTTTATACTGGGATACGCCATTCCTACACCACAGGTCCCTGATCCCTTGATATTACATTCCCAGTAATATTTTCCTGATAAAATGGTTTTATTGCTTAAAACCTGACTAAGAGTTATGAATCTCTCTGGTCGGTTTGGTCGCACTTTTTGTATTGTTGAGTAGGATGCTGTTTTCAAGTCACCTGATAAATTTACACATTTTCCAGCTGTGTTTACATCCAGTAATATGTCCGAATCCTCCTGCTCACATAAACCTCTCTTCATTATTACATCAGTCACAATATCAGTTAAAGCTCTCTGTAATGTTACTGAGATCAGTACATCATCCAGTTCATTCAGAGCAGGCAGCTCATTATTATCTCTGTTTACACCCGTAATACCTCTAACCTTGTCATAATCCCCTCCTTGTAAGATATTTAATGGATCTGTCATGCTACACAGCTCCTCAACAAGACACATCTGCTTGGAGAGCTCATCCTTCTGTATTTCCAGCCTTTGGATCAGATTAGAGACTTTGAGTAAATCCTGATCACTCTGTCTGATTTCACCCAAGACTCTCTTCGCTTGGACTTCTAGCTGTTCCCTGATGTCCCTAAACATGGCAGAAATCATCTCAATCATACCATGTGCTTTCTCTTGCACTTTTCTCATCTGCTCCTGCAGGCTCTGGACTCTTTTCTCGATCTCCTCTTTATTAGAGGTTAGATTCACCATAACATCCCTCAGTTTCTCCTTCTTCTTCTCTGAGGCCAAGTTCAGAAGTTCCACGTGGTGTCCCTTGTGCTCTCCAAAAAGGCCACAGGATGCACAGACACACACAGCATCCTCGTGGCAGTAATACTTAAGGAGCTCTGTGTGGACAGAGCATTTTCTGTTTGTTATGTAAATGGTGGGCTCAGTTAAGACATGATCCTCTGACTTGCTGTGTACCCTCAGGTGAGTATCACAAAGAGAAGCCTCGCACATCAAGCATGTTTTAGATGCAGGGACAAAGGAATGGACACAGTATGTGCAGCAGATCTCAGTCTCCTCCTGCTCTGGGTGAGTAGAAAGGAAATGCTCAGCTATGTTACACAGCTTCAGGTTCCTCTGCGGCGCCGGGCGCTCCTGATACTCTGCTCTGCACTCAGGACAGGTATAAACCCCAGATCCCTCCTGGGTATCCAACACATCTCCAATGCAGCGCCTGCAGAAGTTATGTCCACAGCTCAGCATTACAGGATCTGTATAAATGCTCAGGCAGATGGAGCAGTTCAGCTCCTCTCTCAGATCAGCAGACGCCATGCTTGAGTGTAACACCAGGAACAGAAACTGAAACTCAAATTTCAGTACAAAGTGGAAGGAGACTTTGTTAATAGGAGGTTTACACTGCTGTTCCTGATTCCAGTATCAAGGGAGCAGAGTAAGACAGGTTATAATATAGCAAGTATCTTTGCATAACCAGAGTGTTTGACAGAACTGCAGCACAATATGTGACTATGTTATTATATTCCTTTTTCATAATGGCAAGATGAAGACTTCCGGCATTTTTTGGGATACAAGATAATTCTGAAAAGTAATTATCATGGATTGTTTATATGTTTGTGAAAGTATTGCTTTTCTAGCATGCAGTGTATTGCTTCTGGTGTAGGGAAGCAGTGTTGGCAGCAGCGAGACGAGGGGCCACTAGATGGTGCTGTCAACAATTTACAGAATTTCTAACCTTAAACTGTTACCCTATACCTTTCCCTAATGCTATGAAATTGATTAAAATTTTAGATGAAATTCAGTAAAATCGACAGCCAGCACTGCTAGTGGTCACCCAACAGCGAAGGTCCAAACAATGTAGTGTTAAAACAAGCCTCGGGTTTTTAAAAGTATATATTCTATTTTGGAATCCATTACATCTTTGCAGCAAACAGTGTGAAGAGGCAAGTTGACTAGCTGTGAAACTCCATATTGCAGTTTACAGTAGCCACCACAGCCAGGAGTTTAAATTTCACTGCCAATTCCCACAAACGAGTTTTCAAATTTCATATCTTTTCTGTATGTTTGTGAGGACAGGAGTCATGGACATTTAAGGTTTTGTTTCTGTATATGAATACATGGCAAGACCAAGAGAGCAGTGAGTAACCCATCGCTGACTCTTGAAATGTGCCCACTTTTAGATAGATGTTTACATAAAAAAATTGCATCCTGTAGGGTGAGAGTAGAAGAAAAAATTCAATATTGTTGCAAACTACAGAATTGCATGATATAATCTGACTAGGGCTTATTGTTGTCCAATTTGTAGTACATATAAATAATATCAAAACATGTACCTTTTAACTCTGTTAAGACACAAACACCAGAACACATGCCTGTCACCTTCAACAGACATCAGGAATGTAACGTTCTCTTTCTCCAAATACAAATATACAAAAGATGCAGATGTTAGCAACTGGGAAGGGGCCAGTTAGCCTGTACCTATCAGCAAATGCTGGCACTCAATTGCAAAGTTTCCATAGGTGAAAGCAAGTAGCTGCATTCATGGCTAATGTTCTTAATGATGTTGTCAGATAACCTTCTATAAAAATAATTTTTTTCTCCTCTACTTGCGGGGAGTCCACACCCTGTTGTGGGTCCCAGTGCTTCACCACTGTTGATGCCTCTTCAGAACTTTGAAGGAATTAATATTAATTTGGTGGTAGTTGTGTGTGTATGAGATGGGCATTTACATTTCTGGAGAGCTATGGTTGTATCCTTGTAATATGTATAATGGCAACATCCTATTTCTGGGCCAGTGAGGAGGAAGGCCCATCTTACCACTGGAATTTTTGCCCAAAACTACTCCAGCTCCCTTAAGTTGGATGGTTTGCGCTTGTGAACAGCAATCTTTAAGTCTGACCACAGATTTTCCATTGGGTTCGAGGTCTGGGCTTTGACTAGGCCATTCCAACACATTTACATGTTTCCCATTAAACCGTTGCTTTAGCAGTGTGTTTGGGGTCATTGTCCTGCTGGAAGGTGAACCTCCGTCCTAGCCTGAAATCACGCACAGAGTGGTACAGGTTTTGTTCCAGAATATCCCTGTATTTATCACCATCCATCTTTCCCTCAACTCTGACCAGTTTCTGAAAAACATCCCACAGCATGATGCTGCCACCACCATGTTTCACTGTGGGCTTGGTGTTCTTTGGGTGATGTGATGTGTTGGGTTTTCGCCAGACATAGCGTTTTCTTTGAAAAGTTAAATTTTTGTCTCATCAGACCAGAGCACCTTCCTCCATACATTTTGGGAGTCTCACACATGCCTTTTCCCAAACTCAAAACGTGCCATTTAGTTTTTTGCTGAAAGTAACGGCTTTCTTCTGGCCACTCTGCCGTAAAGCCCAACTCTATGGAGCGTACGGCTTATTGTCGTTCTATGTACAGATACTCCAGTCTCTGCTGTGGATCTCTGCAGCTCCTCCAGGGTTACCTTAGGTCTCTGTGCTGCCTCTCTGATTAATGCCCTCCTCGCCCGGTCTGTGAGTTTTGGTGGGGGGGCCGTCTCTTGGCAGGTTTTGCTGTTGTGCCATGTTCTTTCCATTTGGTTATGATAGATTTGATGGTGCTCCTGGGAATCATCAAAGACTTGGATATTTTTTTATAACCTAACCCTGACTTGTACTTCTCAACAACATTGTCCCTTACTTGTTTGGAGAGTTCCTTGGTCTTCATGGCAGTGTTTTGTTAGTGGTGGCTCTTGCTTAGGTGTTGCAGCCTCTGGGGCCTTTGAAAAAAGGTGTGTATATGTAATGACAGAGCATGTGACACTTAGATTGCACACAGGTGGACCTCATTTCACTAATTATGTGACTTCTGAAGGTAATTGGTTGCAATAACAAAGGGGGTGAATACATACGCACATGCCAATTTTCTGTTTTCTATTTCTAAAAAATAGTTTTATATATATATTGTTCTCATTTCACTTCACCAACTTAAACTATTGTGTTCTCATCCATCACATAAGATTCAGATTAACAAAACTTTGAACGTAACGCTGTAATGTAACAAAATAGGTAAAAAGTCAAGGGGGTGAATAGTAATTATTAATCCATATATATATATATATATACATAGATTAATAATGAGTAACACCAGTAGCTATATACTAGACACCACTGACTTTCTCAACAAACTCAGTCAGATTAAAAAACCTACCTGCTAACACACAACTTGTTACCATGGATGTAGAGTCTCTTTACAGTAATATCCCACACAAAGATGGCACTGAGGCATGTTTTAGGTTTCTTTCAACAAACAAGCAAAACAATAAATATGGCCCTGATATTATTGTTAAACTAATAGAATATATCCTTACCCAAAACTATTTTACTTTTAACCAAGATACCTACCTACAGATGATGGGGCTGCCATGGGTACCACAATGGCTCCACAATACACAAATCTATTTATGGCCAATCTAGAAGAAACATTCTTATCTGTATCCATTTACAAAGCATACAAATACTACCATTACATAGATGATCTGTTCATCATCTGGACAGAAGGAGAAAGCAAACTCAGAGACTTTCATAATTCATTCAATACCCTCCATTCATCTATAAAACTTAAAATGGATTTCTCCACAGAACAGGTAAACTTTCTAGACACTACTATATCCATCACCAATGGCACTCTCCACTCATCTATATATAGGAAACCTACAGACAGATGTAATTGCCTACACAGCTCCAGTTTCCATCCCTCCCACACCAAACAAACGATCATCCATAATCAAGCTATTAGATACCATCGCATTTGCTCTAACACTGGAGACCGTGATAAAAATTTTAAAACACTGTCTGAATCTTTCAAACAAAAGGGATACAAACCCCATATTATTACCCCAAAAATAACCACTGCCATCAAGATACCCCGAGAACACCTATTAAACTACAAAACAAAAGAAACGACTTCACGTATACCTCTAGTGACCACATACCATCCAATTTTAGAGAAAGTTCGGAAAATAATCAAAGATTTACAACCATTACTAATTGAAGATACTTAATTAAAAAATATATTCCCAAAACCTCCCATACTTGCATTTAAACAACTATCAAATTCAAACCTGAAACAAAAACTTGTCAGCAGAAAATTGGCCAATGAACAACTGAATACACAAAATGGAACGAAACCTTGTAACAAACTTGCCTGTAAATTATGCCAACACATTTGTAATGATGATACAGCCACACATATCAACAAAACCTATAACATCAAAGGATCATATTCATGTACATCGTCAAATGTGGTTTATATGATACAATGTACTTTATGTGACACAGGTTGTTACATTGGAAACCCCGGCCCACAAATGCATTTAAGGATGAATTTACACAGGCATTCAATAAGAAAACATAATGAAGACCGTTATTGTAGCCCAGTAGGACACCATTTTAGCCAGAATGATCACTCCATCCATAACTTAAAAGTCAAACTGCTCAGAGGAAAATTTAAAAGCATCCAAGAGAGAAAAGCATTTGAAATAAAGATGATCACATTCTTCAACTCTAAAAACACAGGACTTAATATAGACTTGGGCTTTCTAAAACATTATCAGAATTTCATGTGATTTTTTTTTTCTTCTTATACTATAACAGACTTAGCTCTCTTAGTGAGGTGTTTGTCCAACAGGAAAGATATCACTGTGGACTACAGTGCTCTGATTTTTATGTATATATTGATGTATATGTGTATATATTTTTCCTTTGCTATGTTGTGTTTATTCCCCATATATGTATTTACCTGATGATGTCAGATGCTGTTTCCACTCTATCTGCATCTGCTGTTATTATTCAAACCGAGGGTTTCATCACATGTAGTATTGCTTGAGACTTGATAAAGGGAGGTTAAGCCTCTCGAAAGCTTGTCATTATAAATAAGACGTTTGTCCAATACAAAAGATATCAAATGATATTGCAATACTCATTATTAATCTATGTATATATACAGTGGATATAAAAAGTCTACACACCCCTGTTAAAATGTCAGGTTTCTGTGCTGTAAAAAAATAAGACAAAGATAAATCATTTCAGAACTTTTTCCACCTTTAATGTGACCTATAAACTGTACAACTCAATTGAAAAAGAAACTGAAATCTTTTAGGTAGAGGGAAGAAAAAATATCAAAATAAAATAATATGGTTGCATTGTTGAAGCACCTTTTGATTTTATTACAGCACTAAGTCTTTTTGGGTATGAGTCTATCAGCATGGCACATTTTGACTTGGCAAGATTTGCCCACTCTTCTTTGCAAAAACACTCCATCTGCTGAGCACAGCCCTCTTCAGATCACCCCACAGATTTTCAATCGGATTCAGGTCTGGGCTCTGGCTGGGCCATTCCAAAACTTTAATCTTCTTCTGGTGAAGCCATTCCTTTGTTGATTTGGATGTATGCTTTGGGTTGTTGTCATGCTGAAAGATGAAGTTCCTCTTCATGTTCAGCTTTCTAGCAGAAGCCTGAAGGTTTTGTGCCAATATTGACTGGTATTTTGAACTGTTCATAATTCCCTCTATCTTAACTAAGGCCTTAGTTCCAGCTGAAGGAAAACAGCCCCAAAGCATGATGCTGCCACCACCATGGGTCACTGTGGATATGGTGTTCTTTTGGTGATGTGCAGTGTTGTTTTTGTGCCAAACATATCTTTTTGAATTATGGCCAAAAAGTTCAACCTTGGTTTCATCAGACCATAACACCTTTTCCCACGTGCTTTTGGGAGACTTCAGATGTGTTTTTGCAAAATGTAGCCTGGCTTGGATGTTTTTCTTCGTAAGAAAAGGCTTTCGTGTTGCCACTCTACCCCATAGCCCCGACATATGAAGAATACGGGAGATTGTTGTCACATGTACCACACAGCCAGTACTTGCCAGATATTCCTGCAGATCCTTTAATGTTGCTGTAGGCCTCTTGGTAGCCTCCCAGACCAGTTTTCTTCTCGTCTTTTCATAAATTTTTGGTGGAAGCTCCAGTTCTTGGTAATGTCACTGTTGTGCCATATTTCTCCACTTGATGATGACTGTCTTCACTGTGTTCCATGGTATATCTAATGCCTTGGAAATTCTTTTGTATCCTACTCCTGACTGATACCTTTTAACAATGAGATCCTTCTGATGCTTTGGAAGCTCTCTGTGGACCATGGCTTTTGCTGTGGGTTGCGATTAAGAACATTTCAGGAAAGACCAACTAGAGCAGCTGAACTTTATTTGGGGTTAACTTTAAATGATGGCAGGTGTATGCTGACTCCTATTTAACACGATTTGGAATGTGATTGCTTAATTCTACATCCCCAGTTATAAGAGGGTGTGCAGACTTATGCAACCACGTTATTTTTCTTTTTTTTTCTTCTTCGCTCCACCTAAAAGGTGTTTTTCAATTGAGTTGTACAGTTCATGCGTCACCTTAAAGGTGAAAAAAGTTCTGAAATGATTTATCTTTGTCTCGTTTTTTTAACAGCACAAAAAAATGACATTTTAACAGGGGTGTGTAGACTTTTTATATCCACTGTATATATGGACTAATAATTATTAAATTGCTGGACATTCACGGCTGCTTCACTCTTCAATATTATATATATATATATATATATATATATATATATATATTCCAGATATATTGAGACATGTACCTCAATATGTTATCAATAAAAATAAGTGACAGTTGAAGGAGCCATAAGCATAAAGATGGAGAAGCCATAAGCGGAGATGCAAAACCAAATCAGCAGGGGAATGAGAGATAATTTATTGAGTGAAGAGAATAGGAGTTTGACACATGGGAGATCATCCTCTCTTAAGACTTTCTATGTTTTACAGATAATTAT